>OY735239.1:31430402-31442902 GCA_963457665.1 Thysanoteuthis rhombus
TTTATTCTATTTTACATTGTCTTGGCTAGATGATACATTCACTGTGTAATAACAAGAGACCATTTCAAATAGTTTCAAAGTGATAAAATGTGTTAATAATTATTTCTGTTGGATTATATACCCATTTCCTAATATAATTGTCCGTGTTGAGAAACAAATAGCACTGAATGAACAAAATGAGAATTTAGAGTTGAAACAGTTATTTGGGCCTTTGCATTACTGGCAACTATTTAGCTCAATGGTGAGAGCAATGCTGGAGCAGCTACCTTATTGGCCACAGGTTCGATTCCTGCAGCAGTCCTACATATCTATGTATATCTATATATATATATATATATCTATATCTATATATATATATATATATATATATACACACCAAAGTACAAATCAGTAATTAAATATCCAATGTGTGATGGGTTCATTTCATAAAGTATTCTCAACAGAAACATTTAGTTAGAGGAAAGAGAGATAGAGAAAGGGGAATATGGTGAAGCAAATATAGTGAATCCAATATTTCCCTATATATATATATATATATATATATATATGCCTGTCTTCTGCCAATTTTCCGGGGGGGGGTGAAAAAGGATATGTCTGGATGTTGTTGGTCAGGTGTAGGACTAGAGAGTGTCCAAGCTGTCACTGTTCATAGTAACCCATTGATCCTCAGCCTTTATAAGTTTCCAACTTTCACCCTCCGTGAGAAGGTCTGAACCAGGGTAGGGAAAATGCCCGATTTGCACCCTTCAGCAGATGCCCACATATATGTGCAACAAGCTAAATATTAAAATCAAAGGTTGAAGGGAAATGGTGTTTGATCAACACTACTGAACAACCATGTTATTATAACTGTTTTGTTTTTAAATCCCCAAAACAGGTACATGAAAAACTGATGATCTTAACAAGGAAAATTCACAAATGTTAAGGAATGATTTTGTAGTAAAGGCAGATATTTAAAATCCAACCAATGAATAGAAATGAGATTTTTTTCTCAATTACAAAACATGTTACTTGTGAGTTCTGTCTTCACTGTCTCACAAGATGACAGCCATCAATTTTTGTGGAATTTTTATTGTAATGGAAATCTTGTCACTATCTGTACTATTTCAGGTGTTATGCTTTGTCACTTAATAGAAAAAGTAAAATCTTTTTACTTGTCACTATAATATTAACTGCACCTTCAAAATATGCACTTACTCTTGCAACTCTTTCGTTACTATGATATCTAGTTCTGCATTAAATATAAAAAATCTTTGAAAATTTTACATTAATTGCGTCAACTGATATTTAGAAATAATTGATTGGAATGAGAAAGTCCTTCTTCATTTTGAGTGTTTAAAGCTGGAAAGCTTTTTAAACTATATATAACCTAACCCAATAAACTTTGCTCAAAAATAAAACAGAAAAACTTTAAAGTTGATTAAAATGAAATAAAATAAAATTGTACGATGTTATAAACCTTTATAACACCAGAACAGCAAATTATGAATTTTTTATGAATTCTTTTTCATTGAAGGAAACAGAATGATAAAGAATCGGAAACTTGTCTAAATAATGTGAAATAAAGATTAAATAACAAATAATTTCTTTTAATTCAAAAAATGAATAAAACTTTGTATACACAAAAAAAGCATAAAAACACACTCCAGTAACAGTTAAAAATAAAAGCAGTCACTTTTAATGTAATCTGAGTTGACACACCTTAAATAAAGCTGTATCATATAATGTATTGCAAGGTAAATGGTTATAATTTACTTCAACGGTCACTTTTCAAATCAAAGTGAAAGTAATCCGCTCTAGTATATAAATAACTTGTAAGCCTAATTACACTATGAACTGAAAATAGCAAAATGAAAGTTAACCATTGTTATAGTCCAAATTTCCACATTTAATTGACATATTGTCTCAACTCAAAAGTATTGAGCATTTTGGAATAAAGATTTTTTGGACATATATACAACTTGTGGTATCTATTTCACCTACCTATATATATATACATATATATATATATATATATATATATATATATATATATATATATATAACCAGTTTAATGGCTGAAAAACCTTGAAACTTTCTGAGAATTAGTGTATTTGCTGGATAATAATCGTATGAAGAGTATTCTAAAATTATGAAAAGATTATCATTCACTTTCAATGAAATTTAGTTATAATGGAGTGTTTGATTTCAGTATAGTTTTTCATTTTTGGGCAAACTAGGTGTTGATTTAAGAAATATTTCTTTATCCTGTTTAAATTTTGAGAACATCTTGGTAGCGTCTTTTGTATTTATAAAAGCGATTTGAGAAAGAAGGAAGAGAATGGAATGATACAATATATAACAAGACTGGTTATGTCAGAGTTGAACTCCTTTTGGACCGAAGCTTTCAAGTTTTGAAAATATATTTTTTCAACGGAAAAAGACCTTTAGATTTGGCCATGGAGGGAGACTTGGTAAAATAGTATCTAGATATTTTCTCTTCTTTCTCTCTCTTCCTCTTTCTTCCTCTCTTTCTCTTTCCCACTCTCTCTCCCTCTCTTTCCCTCTTTCTTCCTTTTTCGTTTTTCTCTCCCTTCCCCTTCTTTCTCTCCCCCTCTCCCCATTCTCTCTTCAAACCTCTTTCTTTCTCTCTCCCCTTCTTGCACAGCTCACCTCTTCCTTCCACCTCTCCTCCCTCCCATCTCTCTCTCATTGATCGCTGATTTAGGAATAGAATTCCCCCCCCCTCCCCGCTTTCTCTATCCATCATTTCTGACTTTCCTCTTTCCAGCCTCAACCAAAGTCTGGAATTGTCATTGTTATTAGGTGAGGATAATAATGTCAAAACCCAGTCGGAGTTTCACAAAAAAAGGTTCTCACAATGACAAATAATCTTGAAGTAAAAACAAATGGCTGGCTGTCCTCGTCATGCGTATGGTATGCTCAACCAAGAGGATTCATTATTCAGAAGCATCTGATCTCATCATTTTTTTTCTGTGGAAGGATCAGGATGTAGGATGAGGTATAATTGCTGTTGTGGGAGCAACAGTACTAGAAGTGGTATCATCACTTAGGATATTTTACTTATGCTGAGATCTGCAAGGGTATACAATACTTGCTTGTATGTCAGATGTACTACTTATATGCCATCAAGTAAATAGCTATTATCTATTATAAATATGTTGACAACATTTAATGTTCTGCTCTGCATTGCTGAAATAAGAACCATAAGTTCAACGATGCATCCACCATCTATGGTAGTAGTTCTAGGGAGAGGTAGAGTTGCAAGTAGTAAGTAGTCTTCCGTTGAGTCAATTGATTCTCCTATTTGTACCTCATTGCAGTATATAAATATTCTGCGAGTTTCATTTCCATTAAAAATCGTAAATGGCCATTTTTGTCATTTTTAGCCATTTTTGGCTATTTTTAGAAATAAAAATTTTGACCTCGTATATTCTCTTATGACATCATTGCAGCTGGTGAAGGAAAAGTTGATCAGAGTAGATGTTCTTTCAATGGCATCACACCTCTTCCTTCCTTCTGTTGTTTAACATAACTGGGACTGACTGACTGACAGATCAACCAACCACCCAACCAAAAATTATCTTGGAGAGATGTGTAGAAATTAATTACAGAAGAGTTGGAAACTATCAGCCAAAACTATCAACATAGGTTTCTTCATTTCTTCAGCTAGTCTGGCTGGATGGCTATGTATAGCGTATACAGACTGCATAAAAAATATCTTTTTTCTAAAATCATCAAAAAAAAATACTAGCTTGAGATGTGGGTATTGTTGGTCCAAAATGACCATAGAGCCCCCACCCCGGCTCAAAGCAAAGAAAATATTTTTAGATACTACTTAGTGGTATACTCACGCAAATTTTCAAGGTTGTAGCCTCCAAAATGTGACCAGGAGTGCCCACAGACACACACTCAGAGACGAGCAAAGAGAGAAGAACCTGAAACCCACTTGGCTGGTTGGTTGGTCTGGCCATTTGTGGGGCTACACTAATTTGATAGATATGGTCAGAATGTACAGCCATGTATCGATTTGCATCTGAGTTATGTTCTGGTAATATGGGTGCAATTTGATCGTGGCAGAAATCGACCATTATAGGGTGGTTTAAAATATTCACACGGCATAACATTGCATACCATGACACACATGATACCATGGCACATTTTTTCCTAAACCTCTATACTGTACATCTTCCTTGCCTTCCTGAAGAGAAAGGAACAAATGCCATCCATTACACTGCTTTCACTTAGTCGTTAGCTCAACCCAGCAAGGTACCTGCTCTTTCATCTTCTCCTCCTTGCCTTCCCTGTGTGGAGAACTTGAAACAAACTTGGCATATACACTGCAATCTTTTTAACAAGCTGATTATAATACGACGGAAATTTTCGTCCTTTGCAGTCAAGCCATAGAACTGCAATAACAGGAAGTTTCGTCATCCGCTGTTGATGGGTTGCAAGCTCTAACATGGATGTATCCGTGATTGGATGTAAGTCAGTTGGACAAAAGTCGAGGTATGATTGTATTTTGTATTATTATCATTAAATAAGGTATCACCACTTTGTCTTTGAGAGTATTTTAGACAAACAAAATAAGTTCATTTATTAAGTACAAAAGCCTCCAATATGAGATGCCTCTATTTTTTATCCTCCAAAACTTAATATGTATTAAACTGATCACCAAAAAATTCATTTCCGATTGGAATAATTTTACAAAAAAAATTGAAAATTGATCTACTTATTCTATCATGATTTGAACTAAAATCTAATATCAAATTAAATTTCATTTAATTCTATATTTAAACTTGAATTCTATTAAACATCTGCATTTAATTCTTCTTATGATTTCTTTTCTAATATATTCTTCGTTGACGTACACAATCCCAATCTTTCATGTCCACTTTCATTTTCTGACAAAAAAAATTTTCAGGGTAAAGTCTGACAAATACTTTTTAATGAGATGAAAAAATTCAAAGCCATAGGTAATGCTCCTAGATCAGAATACAGCCTGAGCATTACCTATCCCAAACTGAACAAAAATTACATTAGAAAGAAAAAAGGGAGAAAACATAACATTATTCATTTGATGCTTTTTCGTTGTTCCTCTAATGATTCATTTAGCCCTGTCAAATAGATTTGATAATTCCCTATTTTTCTGATTTCCTGAACATCATCTAATTATCCATTCTTCATCCTAGAATCCAGATGTATTCCAGAAACGGACGGATCTGTTTGTGAAATTATTGCTTTGGGTGTGTCAGTTCTGTTTTTGTAAAGTCTAGCACATATTGCACTTTGTATTTCTCTCTGGAGAGCCTTAATAACATCCTTTCCAACCCTCACCTCAAAGCCAGAATGCATTCCCAGGTGGCATACATTAAATACCTCCTCAAATATTTTGCAAGACGATATTTTAGTGATAAACCACCAAGGATCTTGGAGAGTTGTGGAAAGCATAAATTTTCCAAGCTGAATGTCAGAAAGTATTTGTCTTGGAATAGAAAAAAAATGGCTACCGTTCAGTACTTTTTTTTTTTACTGCGGATTTAAAATTTGAATGAATTCACATTGCAATAGATACATGACTTCAAAGTAGCCTTTATTGTATAACTATGTTTTAGATGGAAATGAAAAAGCAACTAAAAACTTGAGCTGACGGTAAAAAGTAGTTATAAAAATTAATGATCTATAATACTTGACTGAATAAAATTAAATGAAAAAATCATTATCTAATACCCAGTCACATTACATAGACCCAGAACACTTTTGTCAGGGATCATTTTCATACATGTTCTGCCTCAAAAAATTTTTCTAAAAATCTTCAAAAAGGAATAACTTTCTTTTTTTTTTTTAGTTGTTGGACCCCACTATTGTATAAGTTCTAAAAAATAAATGATGAAATAATCATTTTACATTCTAATTACTCATTTCCAATCTGCACTGTTTACTCACTGCCAAAGGAAACCTGCCTGAGCTAAGTTGTGGTGAGCTGCATAAAAATTAAAATGAAGAAAGGGTGAGAATTATCAAAAAATGATAGACTCCTTTGAATTCATTTAAATATATCTGCACAAAATTCTGGAGGATGTGCTCATAGACCAATGTGATGATTCCAACTGAATCTTTGGACCATTACAAAATCTTGATCCATATTCCATCAAAAAGCTTTTGGATTTATGCAAGGGCATTTAACATTTTTTTTCAATTAAAATTTTTGAATACTTTGAATCAGCGGTTTCAAATCTAGGGTCTGCTGACAATTAGGGGTCCATCAAAGAATGCTAGGTGGTATGCAGTAATGCTGCCTCTAAATCTGACATTACAAATCTTGTGGCAGGGAAATAACAATAATTGTATACAGACCTATATTATTAGAATTCAAATAAATGTAATCCATTTTATATAAATATGAATTTAAAGGTCAAAAATTACTTTTCATGGTAATTCATGAACTAGTTTAAAAACTAAAAACTGAAAATAGAGGTCCATCAGAATATTTCATTTATAGAAGGGGTTGTTGGGTTTTCAAAGTTTCAAAAACATAGCTTTAATTAATTCGTTCATTTTTTTGTTACTCTGAGCAAGTCCAGTCAGAGGGTTTAGAGGGAGGAAAAGGATCTTTGGCTCACTACGAGCATAGTGTAGAGATCAGTCTCCTTCTTAGCAGGATTAACAGGATTGCTGGGGGGGTGGTGAGCTTTCAAAATGATCCCAAACTGCTTACAGCACCTGGTATTTCCAGACAGTCACTCATCTAGGTACTGACTTAGCCTAATTGCTGTGACAATATGTGAATGCAGCCTCAAAATGACTTTTCATTTTGTTATAGCGTTATTCCTAAGCTTTCTCCCTATTTTGTTGATTAAAATCTTAGCAGTGTTTCTGACTCAAAAAATATTTGCGCACTAATATGACTGCTACAAAGTGGTGAATTTTTTTTCAAGCCAAAAATGGCCAAAACGCATCAAAAAGATGCTGAAAATGGTCAGACGATGGTAAAATCATGGCCAAAATGTTTAAGCTCTTCTGTACTAATTTAGTGATCTCCACACTTCCAAAATGAGTAACGTGTTAAATTTAGTGCGTAAAGTGCTAAATTGGCAACGGTGAATCTCGGTCCAGTCAATAAAGCCATGCATGATTGATTACAGTCTTAAGACAACTTGTTGCCTTTCCTTTAAACTCCTTCATGGGCTTTTGAACTTCTCAAGGTCACTTTGTTCATTATATCAAAGAAGGTGAAAGAACCAGAAATGTTATTGACATGACTCATGCTTTTGGAATTTTGTTTGACTGCATGTTTTAATCATTATATCTGGTTTAGTTAGACTATTTTTCTTGTCAATGTTTAAAAAAAAAGTAGAGTTTGACCCTGAAGCAACCAACCTTGTTCATATCTATCTATATCTTATAAACCTTCTTTCTGCATTTCTTGTCTCAATTTTGTTTGATAGGATGTTTTGATCATTGCATGTGGTCTAGTCAGACTATTCTCTTTGTTTATGTTTGAAAAGAAAAAACCAAAACAAACAAACATGAATGTGACCCAATGGGTGGGGTGAGTTAAGGATCATTTGGCATATGGTGCTATGCATCTTGGGTTTGCTGTGTGCTATAGATGGACAAAAACACAAAAATATTTTACTGCCTTTAAAAAGCGATGGACAGTTGAAGCGTCTTTAGTACAAAACAGGGAAGGTGGTCTCTTTATATTTTCAAGTTTTTTGTTAAAAATACCCTTTTTTCTTCCAAATGTACATTCTATCGACAAATTTTGGAATTTGAGTTGAGTGAATCATAAAGTTTCAAACCTTTACTCATTTGATATTACAAACAGCAAACAAACAAAAGAAATAAAGGAATTGATGAAAGAAAAACAAAATTTGGATTGCAGACTATCATCCATTAATAATAGTCTAACCTGAATTCTGTTTTCCATTAATTCTCTGACTTCTACAGCCAGGCCCACGTTCCCTACATTGTGCCAAAAAAGCTTCAAGTGTCCATTGCTTTTTAGAGACACAAAAATATTTTTATGTTTTTGTGCATCTGTAGCTTACAGCACACCCAAGATACAAAGCACCACATTTCAATGCAAGGATTATGCATCACTGAAAATGTTGTTTCCACATTCCTGAAGAAAGAACACATGAAGAAGAAAAGATATTCAGCCAAAATGTTATGAAGAAAAATGAGCAACAAATCGACCTGGCTTTTTTTTTTTCTCTTTTGAAATAAGAAAATCGTGCATTCTATCATGACATCATAGCAGTTGGTTTCGTAATGATATTGCACCTCTTCCTTCCTTCCAATTTCTGTTGTTCAACATAACTGAGACTGACAGACCGAAAGAAAAGCGTCATATTGAGATGTATCAACTCATCTAAAATTTTATTCTTTGAAGAATTCCTCCGTGTTAAGGAGCAGCTTCAAGTGGTTCATGAATTAAAAAGTTGAATTTGTTTTTATATATTGTGTATAAATAGAGTCCTGACGTGATGTTTTTGATTTTAGTAGGAATATCTGTACCTCACATAAGCTATGTATGTATCGGAACTATTGTGAAAAAATATCTTTAAAAAAAATGGATCTTCTATTTGAAATTATCTGAAAAAAATAGATATTTTATCTAAAATTATCTAAAAAATATCAGCACAAGATTGGGCATTATTTGTCGAAAATGACCATAGAGACCTTGAAAAGCTATTTTTCCAGAAAAAAAGCAAAACAAAAAAAACATTTTAGTGGTGTACTCATGCAAATTTTTGTAGACCCCAAAATGTGATCAGAAATTCCTGGGGAGACACACACACACGAGAATCTGTAATCCACTTGACTGGTTGGTTGGTTAGTCAGTTGGTTGGTCAGGCCATTTGTGGGTCTTTTGTGATTTGATAAGTGCTAGGGATACACTGAGAGAAATAGGAATCTCCAGCTCATATAGTTTTTATGAAGTTAGACATAAGATTTGAGTGAAGAAATATATGAAATAAGAAAAAGTGAAGTGAAACTTTTCCCCCCCATTGAGGGGTTAAAAGTGAAGGGAAACTTTTCCTCTTTGAGGGGTCAAAAGTGAAGGGAAACTTTTCCTCTTTGAGAGGTCAAGAGGAAAGGAAACTCATCTCCTTCAATGGGTTAAAAGTGAAGGGAAACTCTTCCCCTTCAATGGGTTAAAAGTGATGAGAAACTTTCCCACTTCAAAGTTCTAAAGTGGAGGAAACCTTTTTTTACAAGTCATAAAGCTTCAATTCTCTTTTTTCACCCTTTCAATATTTAACCTTATGTTGTCTGGCACTTCTGCTTGAACTTAACATTTGTCTGACCAAATAATGTCTTGTCTATTTGAAAACATATTTGTTTTTGTTCATCATACTTCAACATTTTGAACATGATCACTATAAGTAACCATCAACAAAAACTTTTGACAATTTCTGAAATAAATTTATCACCAACAGTATTAAGCCACAGACAATTTTATGATGGTTATTAGAGTTGAGCTGAGAAAAATGCTGAAGAAATTTGTCATTTCCGCAGTTTTTGAAAGTGAAGATCATGGATAAGTAAATGGTTAAGTTAAATTAACTAGATTTCTTTTTTCTCTTTCTTTTCCTTTTTTTTCTCTTTCCTTTTCTTCTTTCTCTTTCCTTTCCTTTTTTTCCCCCTCGTTCCTTTCGTCCCCTTCTCTTTCCTTTCTTTCCCCCCTCATTCCTTTCGTCCCCTTCTCTTTCCTTTCTCCCCCCCTGTTCCTTTCTTTTCTCTTTCCTATCCTTTCTTCCCCCTCTTTCCTTTCTTTCCTCCTTCTTTCCTTTCTTTCCTCCCTCTTTCCTTTCTTTACTCTCCTCTTTTCTTTCTTTACTCTCCTCTTTCCTTTCTTTGCTCTCCTCTTTCCTTTCTTTGCTCTCCTCTTTCCTTTCTTTGCTCTCCTCTTTCCTTTCTTTGCTCCCCTCTTTCCTTTCTTTCCTTTTCTCTTTCCTTTTATCTCCTCGTTTTTCTTCTTCTCCCATCACTCTTTTCTCCTCTCTTCTTCACCCGTCACTCTCTCCTTCCTTTTTCCAGCCTCTCCCTCTTTCTCTTTTCCCTCCTCCTCTCCAACCTTTTCTCCTTCTTTCTCTTTCTCTTCAACCATTCCTCTCCCCACCCATCTTTCAATTTCCTTCTTGAAGCTTTGTCTCTGCATGAATCAGCTGCATGAAAAAAAAAAATGAGATTTTGTCATCGTTGCATGAATCTTACAATGTGCCTGAACCACTTCTATCTCCCACACTTAGTCATCCTTCTCTTCTCTTGAAAGAGAAACATGCAAGGCAATAAAAAATAAGATGAAAACAATAATATTACATGTCAAATGCCGGGACAGATTTAAAGAAAACATTCTTGTTGTAAGTCACTTTGGGGTGGTAGTGGCAGTTGTTATGATAGTGAAATTCAATGCAATGGCTGATTCTGATTCCTGTATAAACGTTCCTTCATGAATTTAGAGCTTCTAAGTTCCAACACCTAGTTAACCCATTGTGTTACAGAGCATTCAGCACCCTACTTAGTCAGTGCTGGATTGATGAGTAGGCTGAAGCCAAGAGACCCTCAATATGTACGGGGCCCCCAAAAATTAGTTAACAGAAAAGTTTGTAAAAGTATGATGCAATAAGTATAGGAATGAAATTCAATAGAATTTGTTATTTACTTAGATTATTAGTAATTTTCTACTCTGCAAATGACCGTTCCTATCTACAACCAAGCTACAGAGTTTTTGTTTTGATGAGGGAGCACTATTCTCTAGAATAGATCCTATGTTATACAGAATTCAAAAGGTACATCAGAAGAGTAATACATTAATAATATATATCTCGAAGACTCACCATTGGTAATTATGGCAATTGGCTGGTCACGTTACAAGAATGGCAGACAACCAATGGACATCATGACTCACAACGTGAATCCCCAGAGATCATATTCGAAACTGCAGCTGGCAAAATATAAGATGGCTTGACGAAACAAACAAGTTCAGAAAGCATTGGCTCCGCAATGCCCATGATAGAGAAGTCTTGCAGATCCTGAGAAGGTCTATGTCCAATGACAAATGCTAAAAGGCTGATGATGATAATGAGTAATCAGTTTGAATGGATTGCCCCATTTGAATTACAGCCGGGGGGGGGGGGCATGCAAACTTTATCTGACCCTATATATAATAGCTGCAACATTCAAATTGTACATAGAATTGAATGGGTTATCTTTTGCTAAAAGGTTCTGATTACATTTTTTTTGAAAACTCAAAAAGAATTAGACTTTTTTAGTACATCCATTTTAGGACAGCTTGTATAAAAATTATCTCTGATTTAGTCCTGAGAGTTACGTGCTTAGTAGCACTAGGTTTATGGAGTTTAATGTGACACACAAGCATACAAATTATGCTAATTATAGTTTGAATGCACTGAAGTGTTACACATAAAAAATTTTTGGATGAATATATAATCTTGTGTATATATATATATATATATGTATATATATATATATATATATAATGTAGTTAAATTATTGTGTACAACTCTATCTCTCTATCTTGATCTCGATCTTTCCGTCTCTCTTTTTCATTCTTCCTCTCTTTCATATATATCGTCTACAAAAATTTACTGCTTCAAACACTAAACACATAAAAAAAACTTTTTCAAAAGTTTTTTGTGTCACTTCAGTCATTTATCTCCAAATATCTGTTAATGTAGTTTATGTAATTTCCTTCAGTGGTTTTTTTTTTCCCTGTTTTACTTTGTTATTATGGTACTATTTGTATATTTTCTCTGGTTGGGATCATCAGTTGTTTAGCATGTAACTGCTTCAGGGATTTTATATATATATATATATTTGATGAAATAACAACAATGATAATGGTGAAATAATTAAAGCTCTACTTGAACTAAATGTTTATGTACAGAGCACTTATGAAATAATCCCATCACACATCAGATACTGAATTGCTGATTTGTACATATATATATACATATATATATATATATATATATATATATATATACACGTATACAATTGAAGAAAATGGGGCTGCTGCAGGAAATGACCCTGCCACTGATAGGGTAGCTGCTATAACTTTGCGATGTTCTTACCATTCAGCTAAACAGTTGCTGGTAATGCAAAGGCCAAATAATTGCTTTCAACTCAAATTCTCATCCCGTCTATTTGTCTCTTTCAACATGACAGTCTTGTATATAAGAAATGGACATATTTGGTCTGACAGAATGATTTATAAATTGCATTTTATCATATAGAAATAGAATTTCAAATGAGTTTCTATAAGAAAACACAACTTATGATTCACACACACACACACACACATATATATATATATATATATATATATATATATATATATATATATATTGTGTCATCCACAGACAGCTGTTTCGTTGTATTACAACTCTTCAATGTGGCTATAGACTATCCATTATCCCATCCAGTACCACAAGGTAAGATCAAAACCTTCGCTACAGACCCAGAGG
>OY735239.1:31447902-31515402 GCA_963457665.1 Thysanoteuthis rhombus
ACTCTACACTAATAAATTTTCTCTTGTTATAAATTGCTTTTCTTCTTCTTTATTAAAAGCCCTTTGCACGCAAATCGTCACGTTGTTGATCCTGCCATTGACAACGATACCAGAGAGAAAAAGAAGTCAAAGTAATCTCCTCCAGTTAGCAGAGTTTATGCTTTCTCCACCACCTTATGCTCTTGCTCGACCGATAAAAAGATGATCTGCATCATAGTATTGTAACTGGACTACTTCAAAATTACTGCTATAATTATTTCTCTACATCTAGACATTAACAAACTTATGATAGTTTATATTAAAGATTTTGGGGGACGTCAGATCTTAATCAATCAGTGCTGAACTGATAAACCTTGTTACGTGTTAAATCATTACATTATATATATGTTTTATATAGTTATATTATGTATAATGTTCATTGTATATACTTTCCAATATTATTTTCTGTATTAACACCTACAATCAATTAATATTGCCAGATGGGACCAATATTTGGACATATACTGGTTGGTTTGTCTTATCAGTAGATTGTTCAATTATAGAATTTTAGTAGTATACAGTTAGTGAAGGTACAGTCTCCCCCCCCCCCCCGCAAAAAAAATATGGGAACACCATTCCCATGTGTTCACACACCAGCAGACCACTGAGTATACAGCTGAAGAAACATTTAAGAAAATTTAAACTCTAAAACTTGACATATTTTTCTAGTGTCCTTAAGAATTTTTCATACTTAAGATGATGAGTTGTGGAGAGCACAAAAACATAACCCTCTACAACCTTTGTTCGGGCTCCACCTCCTATTCTGAATGTATGGATCTATTTTTGTTTCATGGTATATTCGTAATTTTAAATACTTGGCATTTGTGCTCACACATTATTATATCACGAGATGTTGTTTCTCTAAATAAACATTTCAATTTTATTTCTTTTAAAATTACTACTTTGACAAAGCCAAAAACTATTATACTTGAGAAGAGCAAGTCAGCATGATATCATAACATATGTTTTAATTCAGAGGTTCTCAATTTGGGTGGGTGGGGGGGGTTCCGGGTTTCAGGACAGGAATTGGGATCACAGATTCGCAGATTCAAACTACTGCAATATTGATCTTTTGGAACTGCTTATATACTTAAATAACTTTTCCTTTTAAAAAATAATCATAATTGGTCTGGGTGGTCACTAGATAGAAACTGTCAGGTGACCAATGTCTTTGGGCAGCATGCCATGTCGGGGTCGATCAATTAAAAAATTGGAAAAATGGGCGATCAATGCATAAATTTTTTCTGTGTTTTGTTGGGTGCTTACTAAAGTCAAAATTTTTATAAAACAAGTGTGAATGTTGCTGGACACAAACTAAGGGATCAATTTAGCATAAACTTACTTTTTAAATTGACCCCCCCCCCGGAAAATCTATTCAGGAAGGTATTTCGAAAAAACAAAAAAAATATTTTTCTAAACATAAGTAGGAGTGAATGTTTATATTTGCAGCTTTCTAGCTCTACTGGTGAAGCATGTACGCTACGATATATCCGTAGCCAGCCAGACCAACTTAAAAACTGAGCAAACCTATTTTGACTGTTTTGTTGACGGTTTTTAATAAACGTGTTATCATCATCATCTTTCTGAATTCTAGGAATTTGGAGACTGTCTCTCGGACTCCATGTAGTTTTGTCATCAGAGACTTGAACCTGGCTTTATTTAGTATCATGTGTGCTAATATAGATAAGAAATGGAAGATTTTCAATATTACGTATATATCATTTGGACTGCACCTTTAGAGGAATACGGATGGGGATGACATTCTGAAGTATCGAGGAAAAGGGGTGCAAAAAAGGTTGAGAACCACTTAGTTAAAGGAACATTTAAGAGAATTAGAGCTCTTAAACTTGACATATTTTTCTAGTGTCTCTTTTGGGAAAGAGTAAATTAACATGATGTGACGACATATGTTCTAATTGGTTTGCATATTCAATGTTGTTAAAAACCCTCATCAAAACAGTCAACATAAGCTTCTCTCAGTTTTCAAGCGGGTCTGGTTGGCTGACTGGCTATGTATGTATCGTGTGTGCAGGCCGCACCAATGTAGCTAGAGGGCTGAAAATTTAAACCTTTACTCCGAAAAAAAATATCTTGTTCCTGAAACCAAGCTATTCCTGTCTATAAAAAACGTTTTTGTTTTTTTAACCCCCCCCCTAGGTTTTTAGTGGGGTAGGAGTCCCAGTTGCAATCTAAGTTTATGCTAAATAATTCCTTAGTTTGCATCTGCCTTTTTAAAAAAAATTAAGACTTTTCAAGTGATCACTGCCCCACTTATTCATTGGTAACCTCTTTTTTAATTGATCATCCAACGTAGCATTCTGCCAAAAGACGTTTGGTTTCTGTTTAGTGACTAAGCAAACCTGTTTATTTAATTTTTAAATATCCTGAAAATGCAATTATTTTATTATTCTTTTGTCTGCTCGTAAATTTTATTGAATTAAAATGCCTTCCAAGGTCAAATTGGAACCTTGGCTTCTTAATTTAATTTTGTTTGAAGCACATTTAATGTAGCTGTTTTTATGCATAAATCTAACATAAATGACTAATTCAATTCAAAACAAGAACCATAAGTTCACTGATGCATCCACCATCTGTAGTAGTAGTAGTAGTAGTAACAGATGGAGGAAGAATCAGCATGTACTCTTTCTTCGAGTCACTTGATTCCTATACTTGTAAAATATTGCGATATGCGAATATCCTGCCATAAATGGCTATTTCAGGCGTTTTGGCTTTTTTAAAAATAAAAGAATTCAATATGATATGAGTAGCTGCTGGTAAAAAAACAAATGGTCTTTCTTTTTTTTTTCCATTGATGTCAGACCTTAATGACATAGCATCTCTTCCCTTCTTATCTATAATAGAGATGTGTAGACACATCTTAAAGTAAATGGAAAATTAGTTTGTCTATTCAACAGTAGAGCATAAAATCCTTTTAGATGGATAGAAAACTTAAATGGAAAAGGGCAGGCCATGTTGCAAGAACGTCAGGCAACTGCTTGATATCATGCCTCGCTATGTTGATCCCCAGAGATCATATGCAAAATTGTGGCTGACAAAAAAAAGAGGGTATAAGGATTTAAACAAATTCAAAAAGTAGTGGCACTATGATGCTTATGATTTGGCAAATATTAAAAGCTGATGATGATTATCATGGTATGATAATCATGGTAGCCCCACAAATGGCCGGCCCAGCCAAGTGGGCTACAGATTCTCTTCCTTTGAGTGTGTGTCTCTCCATCTCCAGGTGCTCCTGGTCACATTTTTGGGGCTACTACTTTGAAATTTTGCTTGAGTACACCACTACGCACCATCTAAGAAAAGCTTTCTTGGGTTTCTATAAATCAACAATGCTGGTATTTCTTATAGAATTTTAGGTAAAAAATCTTATTATTTAAGATGATTATAGATGAAAGATCTATTATATTCTACATCTAATTCTTGAGATAATTAGTCCTGGTAAATGTGCGGGCTCCAATGATTCATTTATGTTAAGTACGGATCTTTAATGAATTTCTTTAGATATACTCAAATAGGGCCTGAGGGTTGTAACTCCTTTATTCACCTTTGTACTGCATGATCCTTTTGGTTCATTGTAAAACTTCAACAAAAATGTACAAAAACATTATGTTTGTATAAAATTTAATCGCAAATATTTTTATCTTTGTATTGCTGAAGTACACAATCATTCATGTATGTATTTTTATATTGAAAAGTATTTTTAGTGCAACCCTCTTCATATATAAAATTTTCCACAATCTGCTATGATGAGGAAAACCATCTTGTATAATGAAGAGTAAGGAAGGAGGTTGCAGTAGTTGTATTCTCTCTTACTACTGTGTTGCTAAATCCATCAGACTCGGACCCTGCCCTTCTTCTACAACCGAGAAACAACTACAACAATGTCAGTTCACTGTTAATAAAACATAAATTTTTTCATCCGTACCTCGCATGAATGAATCACCATAGCCCGTGCATGTACTAAAACTAATTCTCTAGAAAATTTTCTTAAATTATCTAAAAAAAAGACTTTTATCTAAAATTATTTTTTAGAAATTGATCAGTTCTCTAAAATTATCTAGAAAGTACCAGCACAAGATTTTGGTATTGTTAGTCCAAAATGACCATGGTGACCCCAAAAAGCACTTTTTTGGAAAGAAAAAAAGAAAAGAAATGATGATGCCTAGTTGTGGACTCATGTAAAATTTCAAGGTTGCAGCCCTGAAAATATTACCAGGACCGCCCGGAAACACACAGATGATTAAAGCGAGAGGAATCTGTAGCCCACTTGGCCGGTCAGTTTTGCGGGCCCTTTGTGGGGTGGCTGTGATATAGTTTAGGGAATAGGATGGATTTCCTATCTGTTTTTCTCTGTTATCTATAAGTATACACAATAGTGTAGTGCTTAGAAAAAGTATATTTGTATTTTTTAGATAATTTTAGATAGAAGATCTATTTTCTGTACAAGATAATTTTTTAATATTCTCTCTGGTACAAATATTGGCCATTATTTAATCATATTAGAAGCTGCCTACCAAAACTTCAACATATTTTGTAGATAATTACTTCTGGTACATGCTCAGGCTATGGTGATTCATTTATCTGAGATACAGACATTAATACATTTGTTGATTGGCTTTTTCATTATAGATTCAATCTCTTTGAATAATTAATATGCTGGGCCGTTTCTGAATAGGCGATACCCCAAAATGACACTCTAATTTATCTTTCTTCATAAAAGCCTAAATATTTAGGACAGTGAGTATCAACCAAAACTGTCAACATAGATTTCTTTAGTTTTTGAATAGGTCTGGCTATGTATATATGTATGTTGCGTAAAGGCAGCAGTAATCGAGCTAGAGGGCTGAAAATTTCAACATCCACTCTTCTTTATCTTTTTTTTTTTTTCAAATTCCTCCTTATAATACTTCTTTTAGAGAGGGAGGGGTCCAGTTTGCTATGTGAATTTATGCTAAATTGATCCCTTAGTTTATATTCATTTTGTTTTTTGAACATTCAGAATTTTCTAAGTGATCTCTAACCAACAAAAGGTAAGAGAAGTATTCATTGATCACATCTTTTTCTAATGTTTTGATTGATCACTCCTAGCATGGCATACTGCCAAAAAATGTTGGTCATATGATGGTTTCTATTGAGTGATTAACCAGATCTGTCTCCTATAATTTTTTGTGCCTTCAGCAAATGTTTGTATCAATGGTTCTTAACGTTTTTATCGCCATGCCTCCCCAACCTCAGAAGTCAGACTTTGCCCTCATGTCCCTCCCCCTCACATCTTCAGCCAAATGATAAGTTAGAAATGAGCATTGCAAATCTGTCAAAAGAATAAATTTCAATATATTATGTGCATCTTGATATCATGTAAACATTGGTTGAGAGACTTCCCCATATAGTTGAAAAAAATCTTACTTTTTCCCTGAGGACTCATGCCCCCTCCTGAAATTTACGCATGCCCCTCCAGAAATTTACTCATGCCCCCCCCCTCCCGCTGGTTAATAACTGCTGGTTTATACTATTTATATACTATTTATATCAAGAAATAAACCTCATATTAACAGAGTATAGTGTTTTATATTCACAATGCATAAGAATAATTCTAAAGCTGTCGTTTATCACCAAAATAGAATCGAAAAAGCTATCAAATTAAAAACTGACAAAGAAAAAAAATTTTTTTCTGTTTTTAGAATATATTCTCATTAAAAAGAATAACTATTATACACTTTAGTATATTGTGCTGTCTTGTGATCTCTCCATGTGAGATTGAGCATGATTTGCTCATGCGCATGTTGCACGTTTCTCAGTTTGAGGGTCATTCTTCTGGTTGGATTCCATGTTTCAGTTCCATAGGTGACTATTGGGAGGATGCATTGGTTGGATACCTTTCTTTTTAAGGAAAAGTGGGATTTTCTTGTTTTGTAAGTCGAGCTAGCTCTATCAGACACCACAGTGTATTAAAGAAAAAACAAGAGTCCAAGATATCAAAGAAACCATTTGAAAACTCAAATGGCAATGGGATGGATATGATGCAAGAATGTCAGATAACCACTGGACATTATGACTTACAACGTGGATCTCCAGAGGTCATATGCGAAATTGTGGCCAATAAAAACTAAGATGATGTGACGAGCTAGACAAATTTAGAAAGTACTGGCTCAGCAATACCTATATATATCGAGTGTATAATGATATTATATACAATGAATATTCTTTTAATATCTGTATGATATTCAGCAAGTCTGGTGGTGACCTTCCAGCTTTTGATGAAGTTGAAAGTCCCTCTTCACTGTCACCAGTTCATTTAGGATTGCTCTCTTTCTTTCACATATTGGCATCAATTTCATGGCTTGATTTTCAGGTCTTGTTGTGGGAGCCTCTAAACATGGTTTAACCAGCAAAGGTGCTGTCTGCAAATACTGGTTGATACGGGAGGCTGTCATGATCTTTCTCTGACCGCTTTAATCAACACAGTCTTTCTGTTTGATGACCATGATTTTATGTTGGTATCTAGTTTGAAAGGCGTCCAATTTCTTCTACTGAGTCGTCTTAGGTGGACAGGTTTGCAGCCATAGATTATTGGGGATATCATGTTTAGATTATAGAACTTCTATTTCATTCTTAGAGAAAATCTCCTGTTTTTCAATACAGCAAGTTGAATTGCGCCATGAACTGGGAGAGGGGGCAACTGCTCCCTCAAATTCGGGCAAAACAGTATTAAATTTAAGGCAACTGAAATGGCAATCGGCTGATCATGTTGCAAGAATGGCAGATGGACATTATGACTTGCAACAGATCCCCAGAGATCACATATGCAACTGAGGCTGGCAGAATACTAGATGGAGAGACAAACTAGACAAATTCAGAAAGTATTGGGTCTGCAACGCCTACGATAGATCAGTGTGGTGAATCCTGGGGAATGTCAGTATCCAACGATGGACGTTAAAAGACTGATGATGATGATGATGAAATCAGGGTAATTCAGAAAAAAATATATTGTGAATAAGAACGAAATCTTTACTGTAAACAATGGCTTTTTTCAACTTGAAAAATTATAATAATCAGTGTTGCTTTTATATCTATAGGATAGACTGGATTTTTCCATAATCTCCTCTTGAGATTAACAGGAGAAGATAATTTAGTAAAGTTCAATGAAACACAGTCCTGCTGGCCATTGTTAGTGGGTTTGATTCTTATCGGATTTTCCAATATAGGTATTAGATGAATATAATATATACAACACTGGGTAAAATTTGGGGCAAATCAAGCCCCCTGCACCCCCCTTTAACCAAAGAGTTCCTGTACACCCATGAATGCTGCTGTTGCGTTTCCAATCATGGTTAAGATCATTAGTTTTGCCGATAGAACTACCAAGGTAGATGAAATACTCTACCTCTTTAACTCTCTTCTGGTTTATAAAGACACCTATTGGCACTTGATCTTCCTTGCCCAACATGTTCTTTGTCTTTTTGGCATAGATGAGACCAATGCTTTCTGGCTCAAATGACTGAAGATCTTGCGTGTTATTTGCCGTGGCTGCTATGTCTTCAGCCAAATCTTAACCAGAAAGGTTCTCTCTTTCAGTCCACTGGATTCTCTTTCTTTGAGTTGTGTTTGGTACAAGGTCCAAATTGTGGTGCTGCCAGTAGAGATTGAACTCACTGGCAATAGATTCTTAGACTGGATTGATTCCACATTGCTAATTACCATTTTGCATCTGAAACTTTGTGTGTTGTACTCAGCCCATATGAGGCCAGATTCATTGGGCAGTGTGAAACAAACTTACTAACAATTGCTTTAATTCAGGGTGTATTGTATAGATGCAGGTGTTTAATCAATATAGGATAAACAGGTCTGGGTATTCACTCAATAGAAACTATCTTATGCCTTACGTCTTTTGGCAACATGCTGTGTTGAGGATGATCAATTGAAAAATATGAAAAAAGGGTGATCAATGAATCACTTCTCTCATCTTTTGTTGAATGGTGATCACTAAAAAAGTCCAAGTTTTCAGATAACAAGTTTTTTTCAATGCCTGCTGGACACAAACTAATGGACCAATTCTGGATAAACCACACTAAAAACCTATTTTTAGGAGAGTTTTGAAAAAAGTTAAAAATGTTTTTTCTAGACATAATAAGCAGTAAATGTTCAAATTTTCAGCCCTCTAGCTCTATTGGTGCAGCTTGCTCACATGACACATACATAGCCAGCCAGACCAACTTCAAAACAGAAGAAAGCTATGTTGACAATTTTGGTTGATGAATTCTAATATATGGAACAGAAAACTTACTACATGTACATCTTATTGTAATGGAAAATTGCCTTGAGTGATTGAAGCTATTTTTTCTTCCAGAAAGTTGCATTTTACTCCAAGAAAATGGCTCTCTGTTAAGGATATCTCACCGGAGTAGGTTTTGAACTATATTTCCAAAAATGTTCCAAAAATCTGGTTCCAATCAGAGATATTTTCAGTCTGACCAAGATCTAACATTTCTAATTCCAATTTATGGAAGTCTATAAATATAAGAAATTTGGTCTGACCATAAACTAACGTTTCTGATTTCGAATTACTGAAGACTAAAAAAAAAAAAAAAAAAAAAAGAAATGTGGCATTTACTTACCAAATAGAAACTCAATTTATGGTATTTTTTTTTTTTACTATTGTACTAAAATATACTACTATTACTATTGTACTAAATCATACAGATATGATTTAATAAAATCATATCTGTATGATTTATTCATGTGTAAATAATGCTGTCATTTGTGGTCCTATTGGAACATAACCTGTAATCTGGGAGGGCATATTGTGAATTGTAAATGCAGAAAAAGGCAAAAATTAAGTGACTGAAATTGTACAAATGACCAATTGTATTGAATAACAATCATAAATTCCCACACTTATGCTCTGTTGATGTTAAAAGTGGCTCACAAAAGTTATGCATCATTTTTAACATCGAGTGAGTGGAAAATCCACAAAAGGGGAAAAAGAAGTCAATTCATGAATTATATAATTATTACTTTCAACATCAACCGGTATAACAATACATTTTTCCCTTTTCTGCATCCATAGTTGATTTTGAAAGTGGTTGAAATCTTTGTGTTCACAAAATGAAGGATTCCCCAACATTTTTTTAACAAACAAAGGAAGTAACTTAAAAGGAACTAACAGAAGTTACTGAGAACTTCTCAGGTGTAATTCGTATGATGGTAATTTCGTTAATAAGATTATTTGAAAAGATCTATTTACCGATGACGCCATCAAGAATGTGGCTTGGATTTTTTATATCAAGGATGTCTCTGTGGCACTGTTTGGAGAGTGTCCATCTGCCAGCAGGTATGTTGCACTCTCAAATCCAAGTACAGTCACAAAATTTTAAAAATCTCTTTGCTTCTATTTTGACCATGTGTGCATACAAACATTGTTACAGGCAACCAAATATATATATAAGGATTTATATGTATGTGCGTAACACAGTACAACCCTTTTCAATAAGCGCACAGCTGCTACACTCTGATTCTGGGCAGTGGAGTGGAGAGCGGCACTTTGATCGTAGACAGAACGCACATGCTCTAATCATCGGCTGAAGTGTCGATCCAGATGTGAACCCATCATTTTTTATGGGTATGACTACCTTAGTTGTCATCATCATCATGATCATCAGTCTTTGGACATACCTACCGACCTACCTACCTACTAACCATAACCCCAAACCTACCTACAAATCATTACCCCAAAACTACCTACTAACCCTAACCAATCAACCAACCCACCTAATCCCAACACTAAGCCTATCACTAACCCCTAACTCATGCCGTATTGGCTCTAAAGTAAACAGTATTTTTAGATAAAAGAAAAATAATGGTATTTGAATGAGGTAAAATCTAGCTACTTTCAGTAATTGAAAATGAGCAATCAAAAAATGGTGGTACCTGATGCGTTAGTGCAAGGATTGTCATACTCACTTCCATTCATCTTTCATTAATTCACTTAATTCTCTTTATTTGTGAGCCGTCTTTTTTATAATGAAATGTGCGATGGTGTGGCAACTTCACAATCGGCACCACCTTTCCGACATTGTGCCTAAATTTTTTCGGCGTTTCTTATAAGATTCTGGAGAATTCCTCACCTGCCTTTCCAGATTCTTTTTTTTTTTTTTTTTGTTTCCTTATTTTTATTTTTGTACCTTTCCACGTTAAGGGCCGTTTCGAGTGCAGGGCACAACTATCAAGAAGGAAACGTGTCTGTAGTAGCAGCAGTTGTTGCAGTTGTGAGGGTTGTTGATTCAGCTCAGACACTGTTGGAGAATTCAGTATGTGAAAGAACCAACAGACCGTCCTCATCTTCACTGCCACGCACACTACAACAGTTGGCTGAAAGGCACCACAGTAGTCTACCATCCATATTTCTCTCTACGCCAACATAGGCAACGTCCTCCTCCTCAGACTTCTTCTTTCTCTTCTACACCCACTCTGTCTCTTTCTTTGTTTCTTTCTCTCTCTGTCTCTTACCCTGAGTGCTTGCTCTTCAGTGTTGCCTAGCACTACACCAATGACCTAAATTTATGAACCGGCTGTGATACACACAGCAAGTTCTTTCTCTCCTGTGAACGGAATTTTAGTCAACATGTAGACTTCGTTCTGAAGTCTTATTCTTCAGGACTATGGATGGAGTTTAGAATGTGAAGTTACCATTGATCAAAATATTTACAGATGGGGATCGTTTTTATTACACACGAAGATGTGAAAAACCTTTCTAACAGGACACCGCCCAGGTTACTGTTTGGTGATGTAAGTTTCAATCCTTTCCTATCTCAACGTCTGTTATCTTTTCTTCTTCTTCTTTTTGATATTTCCTCCTTTGCCTTTGATGATTGTTGTTGTTGTTGTGATTATAGTAGTGATGACGATGAGGCTCTTCTAACTACGCAATAAAATGGTTAACCTGAATCGTTTTCATGTGGATGGGAAATTGAGATAGATGTTTTTCGTTTGTTGTTAAGTAATTACACTTTATTAATATCATTATTGTTATTATTGTTAATGATATTAATTTGGTGGCTATATTTTTTTTTCTATCTCTTATACCTTTTCTGATTTTTTTCGCTGGTCCGATTTCGGATTTAAGAGTCTTATTCTTCGAGTGAAACGTGCAACTGTGGTTTTGGGATTCATTCACGAGGAACTGTTCTGTTGACTTAAGTGATGAAGATAATCCTTATACTCCATATTATGATTCCCATATAAGATCGGCACAGTATGGGGAAGGTGGCCGGGCCCCAATTGTAAAAAATTTTTTAAAAAATGATTGAAGTTCCACACCATAGCTGACTCAATGTTAAAAACGGCGCACTTTTAAAAAGAAAAGAGAATCAATGAAAGAAAACCAGAAGTAAAATATGAATCATATCGTTATTGCTTTGAATAAATTCATTTGTTTTACTGTTTTTATTTGTACGCCGTTTTTAACATGTAGTGAACGAGTGTGTGAAACTTGACTGGCTATCGAGACCACCTTTCCTACTTAATACGTATCTTTTATTATTAATATTAAAGGTCTTTGAGACAAGATTCGGAAGTCATTCATTTTAGATGTTCGGTTGAAATAAATTTGGTTAATACGAAAAAATAATCTCGATAATTCAATTTTCATGTTCCCATCAGATCTTTTTTGAAACGGGTATTGAAAAGATCTGATATGGAAATCGAAAACACTAAAAGTCTTGTGGTAATGTGAAGTGGTTCCATGGTTCATAGTTCTAACCATTCTTCGAGTCTATTTTTTGCTATAACTATTTTTGCTCGAAACTCAATTTCTAAATGAATGTAAATTCTTCCTTAATAGTTCTTGGATGAATTCTTTCAAAACTCAAAGATTGGCTACAAACAAAATTAAACACCATTTTGTTTATAGATAGGAATGTTTGGTCCGATCTATATTTAGCCGATTAGTCCGATGAAAAATATGGGGAAAAAAACCGTTGAGTAAAAGGAGAGAATTAATGTTTATTCGGATGTTGTTTTGGTAATATAACTGTGGAATAATTCCTCTCACTTTTTAGTATTATTGCTTCTTGTCCCCAACATTAACTACTATCACCTACCAACAATTCTGCTATAAAATCTCCAACCATTAATTGGTAGGATATAAAATACCATTCCTTTACACTTCCAATTCTTATATTCCATTATTTTGTCTATTATATCGATCAAGTTAGTAATAACCCTAGATTACTGTAGTCATACTAAAAGTTGAAGTACTAGTTAAGTACCTGTAGGTTCTCGGCTAAAAAGATCCTTTTTGCTTCTTATCATTTTATGTTATGTTAGGTGAATGTTACTCTCGATTTCAATATGAAAGAATCGTATCTACATCTGTTGGTTCATGTGGTATTTTACAAGTTTCATTATAAGTATCACTGTTCCATCTCAGCAGAAGGACCATCTTAAGAATATTTGAGGCTCCCGGCATTGCAATGTCCTGGGGACCTCAACTCTCCTGACCCATGGACATTCGCTACGGGGTCCAAACAGGGTATATGCTCCTACCTGGATCAGGCGTTCTCACCTAGGATGAGGAGGTTGAAAGCTGGAACCTTATTGTCACAATAAGGGGTTCTGCTACTACACAATTATTTTATGTAATACCGAGTTCATGTTCCCATAAAAAAGATGGTATTTTTATTCTGCGTTAATAACCCGACGTTGCTAAGATATATCCCGAGTATATATTTTGTATTTTGTCCCTGCGTCCGAAATATCTCCTTTTTGCCTTCAGCCCATGAAAAGTGTCAGCGGACGCCCATGCATCCCCAAATTTTCAAATTGAATTTCAGGGTCCCTAAAATTACTGAGCCTCGGGCAACTGCCCAGTGCATGCTTGTGATAAGACGGAACTGTGTGTGGTATATATATATAGTCACATATATCATTATATTATGCTATACTGCTAGCCTGATCTGTACCATATGTATTAGATGTGTGTGTATATATATATATATATATATATATATATATATATATATATATATATATTATTATTTATAATGTGTATATATGTACGTATGTGTATATGCGTGTATATATATATAATAATTTTTTGATCTATAATGTGTATATATGTACATATGTGTATATGCGTGTGTATATATATATATATATATATATATTTATTTATAATGTGTATATATATATATTTATAACGTGTATATATGTACGTATGCGTGTGTATATATATATATATATATATATTTTTTTTTTTATCTATAATGTGTATATATGTACATATGTGTATATGCGCGTGTGTATATATATATATATATATATATATATATATATATTTATTTATTTATAATGTGTATATACATATATATATATATTTCTAACGTGTATATATGTACGTATGCGTGTATATATATATTTATTTATAATGTGTATATATATATATATATTTATAACGTGTATATATGTACATATGCGTGTATATATATATATATATATTTATTTATAATGTGTATATATGTACGTATGTGTATATGCGTATATGCGTATATATATATATATATATATATATATATATATATATATATATATATATATATATATATATATATATAATGTGTGTGTGTGTATATATATATATATATAAATCCTTGACATGATAATGATGTTATTATGCTTCTTCTTTCTCAAAAATCCACTCGTTAATTCTGCAACAGCTGCGTAACGTTGAATCATGGAAAAATGATAGTCTATACAACATTGATAAGTACTTTGAGTTTTAATTGTAAATTTTGCTTTGGATTTTCATGTGTAGGTTTATGTGTACCTAATTGACATTTGTTTAGTTATTTTCAAGTGGGTACATCTCTTGTCGAGTCATTTGTTGATGAAGTCATATGGTACAGACCTACCAAGGTTTAGAAATTCACAGAAGGAAGATTTCCTAGAAAATATCCCCCACCCGATCAATGTACCCACTTCATCTCGAGTGTTTATACCTAGAATTGAGTCGGAAAATATCAATTTTTTCGGAAAATATCTAAAAGGAAATCCCCAAAATGTATTTTTTTTTCGCAGTAAAAGGCTATAAATGATATCTGATTCAACATTTGTACCAAAGAAGATTTGATTTCATAGACAAAAATCAATTGAATTGAAAAAAAAAAAGAAAGGTCAAACTCACCTTTAGTCCCTTCGCAAAATATCAGATATACTTGAATTTATTAGACGTGATTGAATTTTGCTACTTTTGATTATTGGTTTGACTCTTTTCAGATATTTATTTATGAATATCTAAAACGTTTAGATATTTTTAGATCAATATTTTGAAATTCTAGATTCCAATTCGGGAAACTCTAAAACAGTTATTTCAGTCTATTGAAAACAAACCTTAACATAATTTCAAATTTTGACTTGGTAGGTTTACAAATAAGAGGGAAACTTTTTTTTACTGGCATATTTTTTCTCAATGTAGGAGATTCGTACAAATTCAATACGTGCCGGGGTTGGGGGTCAAATGCTGGAGTCTCCCACGAAATGCGGGAGACTTGGTAGGTTTGATAGTCATAATATGGGGCACTCCAAGTCTCAGAGAAATTACGTTCCAGCTTTCAAAACTTTGTAATAGAAACAGCTTCTCGATTTATTATACGATTTTTTAACACCTGTAATCAAAATTATAGTTGAACAAACATATTGTTGTGCTGGCACAACATACGGAAAGTGGTCCTGATTGGAATTCTGAGTATGAAAGTTCCACACCCTCGCTCACTCGATGTTAAAAATGGTGCATGAATAATAGAAATATGCGAATTAATGGAAGGGGAAAACAAAATAAATTCGTAAAATATATTGTTATTGCTTTGAATTAATTAAATTGTTAAATTATTTTGCCTCGCTTCATAAATTTTCGACGGATCACATAACTGCGTGATGTCAGCTGAATTCCAATCGGGACCACTCTCGCTAAGTTGTACTGTTAAACAATTTGTTGTTGTTATTATTAGTGTTAGTAAGTAAAAACGATCGATTGAATTGATCTGTCGCTGTGATTACTAAAAAGTTGGGTTTTTGAGAAAAATCTTTTTATAATCTTGTTTTACTCCACTGTTTACAAATTTAACTAATTTATTTTGTTTTCCAAAAGAAAAACCTTTCATCTTATTTGTTACCTTTAATTGGTTAAACATGCATCAAACTTGTTAACGTTATCCATCTGTCATGTTGAAAATGAACTTGAAAAAGATAAAACTAATGATTTTAGATATTGCAAGATCAATATTTAAAGATTCTAGATTCCAATTCTAGAAGCTCTGAAACAGCTATTTCAGTCTATGAATAATCACCCCCCCCCCATATATGCTCCTTTTTTTTTTACCTGGTAAATTAAACAATGTTGGTGGTGGTAGAATCCAGTTACCTTGATGAAAATAAATGAATTGATGAATCATTAATTTATAATTAAAAAAACACTCAAATATGGACACAAACTAAGGGGTCACTTTAGCATAAAATTTCATTGTAATTTGAAGCTATTTATTGGGTTGGATTTAAAAAAAATATCAATAGAACAAGTACCTACCCTTTGAGAGGTGTGTGTTAGTGCTGTATGTCAAGTTTCTATTATGAATGGTTAGGGATAGGTGAAATCTAGATAGGTAGATACGTAAATGTCAGAACATATGAATATCATGACCCAGCAACAGTGATTAAACCTGTCTGTTGTGGGTATGAGGTGAGTTTTGGATATAAACCAAGTGAATCATTTTATTGGTTATTTAGATTTACATTATAATGTTATGATAAGACATAAACAGGACTTCTGAAAGCAATTTTAAAAAGTGGTGGAAATTTTTATTTTTTATGTTTTTTTAGTTTTTTTTCCACTAACCCCCTTGTCCATTAGCTATTCTGTTTTTATCTGCTACAGTAGCTCTACCCTAGAAATTCTCGGATGAGGGCCTCAGTGCGATGCATCGGCTGCACCCCACCCTCTTAAGCCCTACACATAAACATTCCAAATAAGTGACTAACCCATAAAAGAATTACACTCACATTGTCGTCCCGTCGCAATGGAATTGAAATCTGCCGTCAAAATGTAGACGTTATTGATTGATAATGAAAAAAAAAAAAATCTTGTTGAAATTGTGGATAGATGAGTGAATCAAGATTCACACAAAAATCTCCAACAATAAAACCCAGGAGAAATTATTAGAAACTGTCAACATTGGTTTTCTCTCAGTTTTTAAGTCAGTCTAGCTGGCTGGCTGGTCATGTAAGTATCACAAGTACAGGCCACACCAATGGAGCTAGACGGCTAAAAATTTAAACCTTTACTTCTTATTATGTTAATAAAACTCCCCCCCCAAGTAAATTTTTATTCGGTTTCAGTTTGCAATGCAAGTTTTAGCTAAATTGGTCCATTGTTTGTGCCCACTTATTTTTTGAAATTTCAGACTTTTTAGTGATCACTGGCCAAACAAATGGCAAGTTAGAGGAAGTAACTTATTCATTGATCACCGCTTTTTCAAATTTTTAATTCATCACTCCCAACGCAGCATTCTACTAAAAGATGTTCAACACATGACAGTTTCTGATGACTAACCAGGCCTGTTTATTTATCATAATAAGATATAAGATGTAGTTTAGTTCAGTTTGTATTATAAATCGATCGATTCATAACTTAATCAAGAACTATCTAACCACCCATCAAAAATGATGAGTCCCCTCATCAAATATCAAATAACTAAAATTTAATTGATAAATATTAAATTAATGAAATTAAATATAGAATTAATAGATATTTTTTAATCGTCAGCAAATATATTTGTTCAATCAGTCTATAGATTGTTTAACCAAGTCAAAATGATCTATGATTTGCCTTTATTTAGATTTTGAACAGAACTAAGCGATAATATAAGTAATTTTACTTTTCAACATGATCTCATGCCTGTCCCTCTTTCACCTTTTACTATAGGTGGGTTGATGGTTGCTGTGTTTTTTCGGAAAAACTGACTTATACAAAATTTCCTAATCCATCTTTAAACATGAACACTTGATGATGAAAGAGATCACTGTTCAAGACTGATCAGAGGAATGTTAGAAAAAAGAACCACAACTTAAATGATGCGTCCACCGTCTGTTGTAGTAGTAACCGGAGGAGGAAGAGTAATCTTTCTCGAGTCAGTTGATTCTCATACTCGTGGAATATTACGATATGGAAATATTCTTCAAGTATTTTTTCTAGTAATAATTGTAAATGGCCAATTTTTTGTGTTCGGGATCATTTTTGGCTTTTATGCAGACATTTGGATATTGTATTATGATTTCATTAGCAGCTGGTGGAAGAAAATTGATTGGAATAAACGTTACACCTTTTAATGACGTCACACTATTTAATGACAACTTACCTCTTCCTCCTTTCCTATTTCTGTTGTTTAACATAACTGGAGTCGACCAACCAACAGTTAAACTGACAAGAAATGGGACTTTTAGTGATGTGTAGACACCTTTGTTGGGAGTATTTCATTAAAAGAATAAAGGAATCTCGTTCTCACCTTCAGGTAAAGTGGAACTTGCTGCCCCCTCACCTCCTGCTCCACCCTACTCTATCCCCTATCCTCATCAGTTCCCACAGGTGAGGTCATATACGGGGATAATGGATGAACGGTGCGGGTAAAGCTGGGGATGGTTGGGTTGAAAGGGGCTCTTCATTGTAAGGCTTTGAATACCCTATTGCCAGTCTTGTCTATCAAGCCTCCCAACATACAAGCATTATAAGCATTTGGTGGAGAATGAACAGTTGTGAGCATAATGATCAAATATGTTAACAGGTCTGGTTGGTCACTCAATGGAAACCGTCTTCTGGCAGCAAGACATGTTGGGGATAATCAGTGGATAAGTTACTTCTCTCACCTTTTCTTCGGCAGTGATCACTAAAGAAGTTTGAGTTTTCAGAAAACAAGCTGATGCAAACTGAGGAATCAATTTAGTATAAACTTACATTGCAAACTGAGCCCTCCTATGGAAAAGTATTGGAGATAGGATGAAAAAACAAAAATAAGTTTTTTCGAGTCATAATGAGGAGTAAGTGTTGGAATTTTCAACCCTGTACCTCTATCAATGCAGCCTTAATGTCATACATACATAGCCAGCCAGACTAGCTTGAAAACTGAAGAAACCTATGTTGACAGTTTTAGTGACAGTTCTGGTTGACAGTTTCCAATGACAGAGTAAAGAAAATCCTTCTGCATTCTATTCTCAGCTATAATGCCCAAAGGTCTTTTCCTTTTTTTTTTTCTTCTCAATCATATAATAATTTATGACCCAAGATTTTCTGAGCAGTATAGATCTATCTATTTTTTGAGTAGAGATATCATTTATTAGTATATAATGAAACCAGTATACATTGGAAAAACCCAAAAGGCTATATAAGCTTGAGGCAATCCGTTGATACCGATGATGACATCCTCTATTCCTCGTCTTACAAGTAGAGGCAAGGAAACCTGCGTAGGGGTGGAGAGATTTCAGTGAAGGGCTGCACAGACCACCAGGAGCGCTATCTCAGCTCACAGAGTCAAAAGGTTATATATGGCGAAGGTATACTCTTTATTTCCGATTACACTATTATTAGGCTAGTCAGGTTAAAATTTTCCTTGGGTTGTTGGATCCTCAATTAAAGCATTTTTGAAAGAGTGCCGACTGAGGTTCAGAAAACATTTAATTTTTTTTTTTTTCTTAGTAGACCAAAGGAATCAATAGTTACACCAAAAAAAAAAAAATTGGGAAGTTATTTTAGCTCCATAGGTGGCTATCGGGAGAAGGCATTGGTTATAAACCTTTCTTTTTAGCATTTTTTTTATCTTGAAAGTTGAGCCTACTCTGCCGAAAGCTTGCAAAACCTAGTGTGATTCTTCACTTCATTTCTTCTTCTTTTGAGGATTTCATGGAGATTCGTTGTCCGAGGTAGATGTAGTGGTCTACTTTCTCTAATTCTGTCTTCGATTTCAATTTTGTGTCTTTGTCTCCAACATATTTGTTGTACATGACATACAGCTATAATGTCAATAGACACTACAAGTGACAATGATTTTTTTCTCTTTTTTCAATATAGTAATAAAAATGATATACAAATTCGGGAATTTTTGTGTATATAACTTATATTACTCTATTATTGTAAATGAGTAAAGTGAATGAGTTGGAATAATTTCCCCGGAGGATACAAATGCATGCCATTCCCAAGAGCTTATTCTTTATTTTATATCCGTACTGTTCACTAATGGACGTGGAATGACAGTCTGCCGAGTTGTTGCAATGAGAAGCAACTGAAATTGAATGGAAAGAAATATTGGTAAAAATTCCATCATGGTTAACTTGAGTCACTCATCCACTTGGATAGTAAGATAGTTAGTAGGCCTACAACGATAAGTTTTTTTGGTAATACGATATATATCTCATGGTACGATAGTTATTGCAATGCAAGATCTGCTTGAATAAATGCCAAAATTAATCCAATGAGGTCTAATTAATTCACTGATTAGAAAAGTAGATACTGCAATAAAACTATAAAACAAATAATTGGCCCTATTACTCCACCTTACTCCCCACCTTTTCTGCTCTGATTGGTGATTACTACTGACAACCATAAAATTTTCAAAATGTCAACACTAACATTACCTCTCCAAAATCGTATCCTTTTTGGAGGGTCATGGAGAGACAGTGCTACTGAATTGCCTCACTGTAAAATACTAAAGGAGACTTAGAAAACAGTCAGTGCTAACATAATTTCTGAAAATTTTTTTTTTTTTTTTTTACAAAAATTCGGTCTTTTTCCTATCTAGCAAAAAAAAAAAAACAAACTTCAGTAACAAGACTTTAAAAAATTCTGGATAGGCTAAAAAATCTTCAGTATCATTATGAAAATATTATGTGTGGATGTTGTGCCAAACTGAAAGATATCATTATATATCGATATATAACTGAATCATTACACCTCTGATAGTTTGCTATGTTTGTATCATATGCAGAAGGTCCCAGGTTTGATTCCTGGTCTGAGCAAAGAGTGTGGAAAGTTAGGAAAATTTCCTTATCCACTCAGCAACAATCTGTATGATTAGGGTGGAAGTATCCCTTTGGTTGACCCCGCCAAGGAGATGGTCATAAAAACTTGTAAGAACGAAGTCCTAGTTTTAATTTGACTTGAAACTTTCAAGGATCACTAAACTGACGTTTGCAAAGGAAACAAGAATTTCTTCACTAACCATTTACTTCAATGAGAGTTTTCTCTTGAGAGACAGACACTTTACTTGACTGTTGTCACTCTCTGAATGCCATATGGCAAAATATCATCAGGCTGTTGTAGAAAGTAAGTATATTTTTAGATAATGTCAAATTGAAAAAAAAAATTTGAAGTCATGTTTTAAAGTATAACTTTCTACCATTCGTAACAATTTCTCTTGGATATCATATGACATTGTACAATGATTGTCACTTGATGTTGTACTTGAGTCGAATCCTCTGCAAATCTGTTATTCAATTTTTTTATCTAATTAGATGTTTCTTTCAAAGTCTGAAAATCTTATAATTGATATAAAGATCCATCTGTATGTTAATAAGTCAGAAGAATTCTTATATAGGTATAACATTACAAGGACTGTAGCAACAACAGTTCCCATTTGAGTGACTGCTCTAAATCACCCCAAATGGCTGGCACTTGTGTAAAGAGGCCTTTCACAAAGTGTCCTTACTTTTAGCCTCTGTTCTTTCAAAGTTTTAATTTCATGTGATTCATATATTGAATATACTATATCTATATCATCAGTACAGCCATCATGTCCACTGCTGGATAAAGGCCTTTCCCAGCTCCTTCTATATCAACTGTGACTCAGTGCTAACCTCTGCTGTGTGAACTTTCCTATGTTTTAAAATTACCGTATTTTATGGCTTATAAGATATATTGCCATAGAAGACACTCCTCAATTTTTACAAGCATATCCCTCAAAAAAATAAAAAAGAGATCCCCCCCTTTATTTTTTCCCTGGTCTTCACAGCCCTGTGCACTATCGGGTTATCTCATTTTGCTCTTATCTCTTCAAATCTATATCAACCGTCATAGTGGCTGGCTTTTCTCATTATTTTCATTGCGCAGTAATATTAGTAAACAACTGATGATGTGTTTACCTCCCAAGGAAAAAAATGCGTCTTGTATGCCATAAAATACGGTACATTAAAATTACCTCTCTCATTATACAATATAATTTTAATGATTATTACCTGGGGATCACTGTGGGTACTATGTATATTGCAGTATAAAGAATGTGTAATTGTCTAATATACGTCTCAGTATTTGTAAGATAAATACTGGGGTGATTTTTAGATCAGTTGTTCCCATATGTTCTTTATTGTGGAACCCTTTTACGATTATCCAAAAAATTGCAGAAACCATACCTTTATTTTATGGTCAACACTCGTCACCCTAATTTTAATGAGACATTGATTGAAACAAAAATTGCTCAAGAGAGAGAACTTATTCAAAATTTATAAAAGATATGATAAATGAAACATTGAGATAAAAAAACAACTGTTTTTAATTGTTATAGATTTGGAACTGTTGTGAACAAAATTATTAGAAGTGCATTCATGTGAAATTCCATTAAAAGATGGCTCATCTTGCAGAACCCACTTCAGGAAACAATGCTTTAGATCACTGATTTCAAATAATGTCAAATCATGCTCAGGGATCCACGGCAGTATTCACTCTGAACCTGACATCAAATCTTGTGGCAGAAAAACAACTATATCCATTGCACAGCTATAAAAAAGCATAATAATAATTGTACACAGATCTGTACCATATTTTAGCAATCGAATAATGCAGTCCATTTTAAATGAATATGATATCCAAAGGTCAAAAATATCTTTATTTTAGTTCATTAACTAGTCTAAAAACTGATTGCTAAAAATATATATCCGCCAGAATATTTCCTTTTATAGAATGGGTCCTTGAGTTTTTCAAGTTGTGAAACCACTGCTCTAGATTATACCATGTTACAAAGAAGACTTTCCTTGATAGATATCAGCTATAAAGCATCACAAATATCAATATAAATCTGTTGACTCATTGGTCTGAGAAATTAATCTTAGCCTTTTATAAAAGTGGTTCTATTGGAACTTCCTCAAGATAACTTTTGTTAGATAAGTCAGTAGATATCAATATCATTGGCAGTTATCTCCAGGGTAGTTGTTGAAACAGGTAAATAAAAAGTTGAAACCTGTCTGCATTTTGTTTACCATTTACCTGTCCTCTCCTTGTAATCTCAAACATCTCTCTCTCTGCTAATGATTATTAATAAAGGTAGGGTGTCTGTCCTTTTCTGAGGCTATAAAAAATGGCTACTTCTGTTTAACTTTCACAATTGAGGTTATGATGACATTGTTTTGTATTACTGATGGCTAGGGTTATAAGTTGTATTTTTTTTAATGACCAAAGATTTCATTATAAAGAAGCAAGGTATAACGATCAAAGTAACAATCATTGCATAATGAAAAATCAATTTTATTTTCAGTCAAAGAAGAAACATTGTAATTTATTTTAATTACATGATTTATCTTAAAGAATCTTATTTTATTTTATTTCATTTTTATGTTAGAAAATATTGAAAATATATGGATGTGCTTCAAAAGTTGTTTAAAACAACAGTGTAGCGAAAAGAAAAAATCTATTTGGAGTCAAAGAAGGAACAATGTATTTTAATTTGATTGATTCCAATTACGTTACAAAGAGATTTAGTCATGCCAATGGTTCTAAAAACATATCGATCGGCTTTCAAAGTTATAATGAAATAGTACGTTCTGTGTTTTGGTATAATGCTCTTCAAATAACCAATATGATGTCAGTCATTTTATTGTTGAAATTAATTGGAAATAGCTATACTGCTAAAGTTGGCCATTTTACAGCTAAGGTTTTCTCAGCCCCAGAGAAGCAAGGATAAGCACTAAGGTAATATGTTTGCACAAATTATTTTACTTGAAGAATGTACTTGAAACAGGCTTTTTTTAATAGCAGATAATTGTGTCATTAAGCCAGCTTTATTTTAGTTGGGTTTGAGTTAAACTAAAATGGAAATAGGTTGTTAAATTTGGTATGACCGATATCACAGTAAAGGTTATTTTGGGAAATATTGATATTCTCAAATGCGATTGTCTTTTCACTCAGATTGCTCCATAAGTTTGCTATTCTTGTCAAGAAGGAATTTTTTTAACTCCAGTGAGAGTCTAAGTTTGTAATGGACAGCATTTTCTCAAGAGGTAATTTTGAGCAATGAACGTCAGTATTCATGTCTGAATATAGTTCGGGATTCTACAGACTTCCAAAAGATCTGCTCATCTTCTTCTGTCGTCCAGGGTCTCTAGATTGAATTGTTTTAATCTTTCAATGTAAAATATATTTCCCAGTCTTGGAATGGTCTTGATAGCTCTCCTCAGTACTCTTTGTAATAAGACTGATTTATGTTGGAAAAGACTCGGGATTTATTTGAACTTGGCATTTTTCTCCTATTAGTTATGATGAGCAACTGAAAGGCTTTTAAAATTTACCTGAGACCTAAAATTCTAAACACTTATTCTACCTTGAATTTGAAATATAAATACTGTTTGCACTGGCTCAAAACAGGAACTTTTAATATATTTTCTCCCCATTTGAACCACTGATTTCTCTCCTGAATTTGCTTGGCAATTCATTGAATCTACATACAGTGGGGATCAGTATTTGAACACTTGCAAAATTATAGATATTCACTTTATATACTTTAGATGCTGACATTTATTTTAAATATACATAGGTGATATAGACCATTACATCTACTTTGGAAAATGAATCTCCACAGCACAGTATATAGTCAGAGATATAGAAACTATTAGAAAACTCAAATGGCGATGGGATGGACTTGATGCAAGAATTTCAGATAACTATTGGACATTATGACTCACTACGTGGATCCCCAGAGATTATATGCAAAATTGTGACCGACAGAAAGTAAGATGGCATGATGAGCTAGACAAGTTCAGAAAGTACTGGTTCCATAATGCCCAAATAAAAAAGGTCTGGCAAATCTTAGGGAAGGTCTGTATCCAATGAAGGACGCTAAGAGACTGATGATGATAATGATATTTTGATATAAAAATAACAATTACTAAGGAAAAAAAACATATTTCCAAACATACAATGCAAGTATATTAAATGAAGTTTTGCAAGTGTCTAAATACTATTTTCCTGCAATTGTTTTTATTCTTATACTGCAAATCGGGGTATAATGCATTTGTATCATCAATGTTATTGAAAATGATACTAAAGTTTTTTAGTGTATGGCAGCAGTCTTCAAACTGGGGTCTGTGGACCCCTGGGGGCCCACAAAGGACCTTTTAAAAATCTGGGATGTCTGTGGGAAAATTTACTCAATTCAAAGTGGTTCTTGGTGATGAAAAGGTTGGGAACTCCCTAGTATATGGTAACATTTAAATATAGATCTCTTTCTGACTGCTCATTTCCTGTTCATTTCCTGTACATCATTGTATTAAATTATTTCTATCGTAACTGTGGTAACATCTATGCATTTTTGTAGCAGATCCTCCCTGGCAAATTTCGGTAAAAATTATTTGCTATAAGCTTCTACTGAAAATAGAAAAACCTTTGGCTCCCCGGTATGAACTTTTTTGCACTATGAAGAGGTAAAAATATTAAGTTTTATGGGTATAGGATGGGCATTAAATCACCATTTCTATCTTTAGATAGAATTCTGTCTTTGAAAAATAAAAATTTGGCTCTGAAAATTGCTTAATTAATGGTGAAATTTTCAATTCTAATTTGGCCATTTTTGATGATTTCAAGTATCTTTTTGGTGCTTTTTGGCATTTTATTTTCTTCTTACTGCTTTCTGGCAGTCAAACTAGTACAAAAATAATTTAGAGTTGGCAACACTGAGTTTCAGTCTTAGAATTTTTTTGTACTAACGCCCACGATATATAGACTACTTCCTATAAGAAAAAAAAAAGTATATACGACAGAAAGAAAGAACAAGGACCATGTCCCTAGTCCTGTAACTTGGGTTTCTATCCTCTGTAAAGTGTTGTTCGGGAAACCCATATTTTCATGGGTGTGTTTTGGGCAAGATAGCTCATTTTCAGCTTGCCTCAATTCTACACTTTTTGCTAAGTGCTCAACAGTGAAGCATTGAGTACCATTTTTAACGTCTTTGGTATGACTCCGCCATGGATTGAACCTATAATCTACCAAACCGGAGCTGTGCTCTCTCTATCACTGGGCCAAGGACAATGTAATAGTAGATAAACAACCAAGATGGAACACTGTAACCTATATTGTTCTTGAAGATTGTCACTTCTCTCCCACCCTGCTCTCTTACTTCCTTTTGCATAGTCTGCTGATTCAAACAAGGCCTCTCTGCAAAATAGATGATGTGGCATTGCAACTAGACCAGAATATAAGTTCTGGGATTTGAGTCACACCACTCTCACCTCTTTTTCTGTTTTTTGTTGTTTTTTTTACTCTTTTTTCAGATGTTTTTTGTTGTGTTTTCTGTTTACTGTTATATCTAAGCTTTCTCACACTCTTTTGTTAGTGTGAACTATAGACTCAAGTTATCTGAGACAAATTGCTTTTAGATGGTTTTTAGCACATTAACAGTTTCTGATGAAATATTATGTGATATTAATGGAAAAAAATCAAAACGTATCCATTCTACCAGACTACAGTTGTTGATTCTCATTAAGAAATCCATGCTTAATTTAGAATTAAGACTAACTTTATCAATATAGATAATGATAGTCATGTTTTTGTTTTTTTTAATAAATTTTGTAGTTAAAAATTATATTATATCATGTTTGCAAAAATAGGTCCTTTAACACACACATATATATATATATATATATATATATATATATATATATATAGTGTATATATATATAAATATATGTATATAGTAGAAAACAAAATTTTTGGAGAAAAAGGTCTTTGTATGATATTTCAATGCCTATAGCATCTCATCAGGTTTTTGGGTTGGAGGTTTGGTTGTATGGGTCAGATGTGATGGTTGGGGTTAAGTGACCCTATAGTCCATGATTCTTGGTGTTTGAATGTTTTTTTAAATTTCAATTTAAACACACACCTCTTAGGTCTAATGGTCACTTATTCCTGTTATATAATATGTTCCAAAATTTTATTCGCTTGCTGTCAGGGTTTCCACAAGTCTGAGGAGTTTGAGAAACTCGGCTTCAAATGTGTAGCCTTGGTAGTTATTAGACATGTCAAACATCATGGAAACTAACTAAATCATTTGGAAACTCAGAATCATGCAAAGAGCAATGAAATTATGCATCAGAGAACAGACCAGAGTAAAAGATATAGAAATAGCTAGGATACAAAAATGGAGATGGGCTTGACACATTGCAAGAAAGTTACCAGATTGGTGTCTTAGCGATAAAAAACGCAGTAAATGACCAGACATAGGCAATAGAGATGAAATAGAAAGGATCGCCGGTAAGACATAGCAAACATTAGCACAGTCACAGTCAACATGGAAGGAGCTGGGAATAGCCTTTGTGATCCTGTTATTTGTTATATGTATCTATCTATCTGGCTTTCACCCAGCCCTTACCTTTCATAGTAAAAACCAGAAAACATAGAAATTTTGCACACACTCTCCTCTCAATGAGTAGACAAATTTTTTTTTTTTTTAAATCCCTTCCAAAATGGGTTTTTAGTAGGGCATTCAATATGTGACATAATTTCATGCTAAATTGGTCAATATTTTGGGCCTGCTTTGGCTAGAGATGTAAATTATTCCTTGATCATCCCTTTTTCCAAATTTCCAATTGATCACCCCAACACAGCATATATGGATGTTGGGGATTTATAATTTCCCTTGGAATGCCAGTTACTTAAATCTTGTCCATGGTCTGAAGTCTGGATTGTAGTGGTGGCAAACTGAGTTCGGAGATGCAATGTTTTGCCAAAAACCTCTGCACGAGACTGTGGAAAGGTATCTATTTGAGCATGATTGCCAAGTTACATCAAGGTCATGTGTCTAGTTCTCAAGATATTCAAAATGGCTGAATAATCTCTGGACAGTCCAGTAGATGTATGTCTTGTATGTATCTGTTGGTGCAGAACTCGGTGCTCTCTGGTCACTTGTGTATTCTAAATCCATTTTTCATATAGCATCTCTCCATTAAGGCATTTCTTGATGTCTCTAACCAGAATGAGGTGCTTAAGATATTTTGTCAATTCTACAGTAAAAAAAAGAAAGAAAAAAAAAGAGTGTTGTATTCTACATTGAGTTACTGATGCAGATTGTATGTATGTATCGACATTCTCTACTTATTCCCTTATCAAAGGTGTCATGAGTTAATTAACATGGGGAACTTCAGGCTTGCCAATTCAGTTGAAGTTGTGGTCTGCTTACAGAACCTGGTATTTTCCAATAGTCACTCGTCTAGGTACTGACCAGGCTTGACATTGGTACACTTCAGTAATCATATGAGGGGAGGTTCTTCAATCATTGTCCTTGTGCTAAGTGCTTGTATTGATTGCAAGCATCAGGGATTGGTAAATTACAGTCCACAGCCTCTTTCCATCCAGCCCGCTGATGTAAAGATTTTTCTTTCTCCTCAATATTCATAATGCTCTCCAGATGAAGTCACGATGCAAGCTGTAAGAAGAAAAAAAAGAAAATTAATCTAGCAGTCAAGCAAGAAGAACACATTCAGTATTATGAACTTGTTTTTAGAAAAATAAATTCACATCACTCAAGATAAGAGGGCATTCTTTGCTATTTTAATGGAATCTGTGAATATCTAGACCAAGACCTACAAAATACAGCCTCATTTCATCCAGTCCGCTTACTTCATTGAATATGCAACGTTGCATACAAAAATTCATCATTAACTTTATGTTGTATGTTTTTTCGTAGCAAACAGTAAAATTCAGTGTCGAAAAATAGAGCAGAAGTCTCAGTATTATTCTGACCTCAAACGAATCAATGTTTTGTAGCAAAAAATGTTTTAACATTATGCATTCTTACTGGTCAATTTTAGATAAAAGATCTATTTTTATTCTGTTAGGTAATTTCTCAAATCGAACATCTAATTTTTTTTTAGATAAAAGATCTATCTGAAAAATTATCTAAAAAAATAGATCTTTTATCTAAAAGATGATCTGACAAAATGCCAGCTTGTAATTTGAACACTGTTGATCCAAAAATGACCATAAAGACCAAAAAAAAACATCACTTTTTTTGAGAAAAAACCGAACGAGAAAACATTTTTAGATTGTGCTTACTGGTTGGTGTACTCATGTGAATTCTCAAGGTTATTGCGCCCAGAGATATGCATAGACACAGGCGAGCAAAGAGAGAAGAATCTACAGCCCACTTGACTGGTTGTTCAGGCAAGCCATGCACTCCATAATGGGAAAAAAACATTAAAGTAATTAAAAGAAAGAAAACCAAGCTGTTTCCAAAGCCTTGTAAGATCATTATTTCAATTTTAATTCGCTGTGACCCATAAGACATAAAAACATTTCCAACTTACCCTACCTCTAAAATGTTAGCTGATCCCTGATATACATACTGTGATTCCTTATCCCATGACCATAGATAATCCTGCCCCCAAATAAGCTTGAATTTTCAATGAAAAATACATTTCCCTATGTATCAGTGGTGCATACTTTTTGCATTAGAATATGTGTGTAAATGTGATGGTGTGTTTGTGAGTAAAAATCCTATGTCTGCAAAAAAGTGTTTGTTTCTGTGTGTAAGACTTTGTAAGGATGCGTTTATATTTTCATTGAAAAAAGATGAAAGATTGGTAATTCTAGCCAAACCTACACCTTTGTTTTTATTAATTTAATTACTTGAAAAAGATGTGATTAAAAAAGTATTTTCATTGTAAATTACTGCCATTTCTATTATCAATAGTGCTTGAAAAATTATCTGCCATTATGTTACTTTACATAATGCACCCCTGGAATTTTTTGCTCGACACTTTTGGGGAAAAGTGTGTAGTATGCATAGGGAATTATACTAATCAAAGATGTTCCATTCAAATTTGATCATGTGCCAGATTTTTGTATGTATATAAAAATTAATTTTTTTTTTCAACTGAAGGACAAATGCAACACTAGTGATTTTTTAAATTTAAAAAAATTTTTTTTTTTTATCACCGTTTTGTAGATATTCATAATATGCAACCAGCCATTCTCTCGAAAGAAAATTATTTTCTCAAATTTTATCTTAAAAATGGGTCAGTGAGGCACAGACTGACAGAGCAGTGTGTGGGAGAAAAAATGGTTCCACAAGCTGTATAGCCAACTAATCCACCCACTTGTGGTGAACTGAATACATATATACAGGATGTAGAGGGTGTCTCCAAAAGTCACTGCATTTTTTTTTCTTTTTTTCCCCCCAAAATTGAACACAATGATTGCATATGATACGGTTAGACTATTTTCCTCATCTACATGTACATAATGTTTTGGCCATGTGCACTCTGGTCTTTGTCAGGTATTCCTGGTTCTAGAATGTTGAATCGCTTCCTATTGCAACCATTTCATAGGAATATATATATATATATGTATATATATTATTGTGTCATCCACAGACAGCTGTTTCACTATATTACAGCTCTTCAATGTGGCTATAGACTTTCCATTATCCCATCCAGTACCACGAGGCAGGCAGGATTGAAACCTTCGCTTCAGACCCGGAGGCTGATATCCCACCTCTGAGCTACGGAACTGGATGGTCAGTAAAGCTGAATTTAAGCAATATTTTTATTATAGTTTAAATTCCCCATCCACCAGAGTGCTCTATTCCTATGGAAGAGCAGTGCATAAATGTTTGTATATGTCCATATTTTGTTCTGGGGATTGATGTATAAGAATATATGAAGATAGAGAAAAAGAGATAATGTGTAAACTAAGTTTTTAAAAAGATAAGTTTCTGTCAACGAAATAGTCTTATAGATTGTCAGATTCAGGTGAAATTTGGTACTAGAGACTTTTGGACCGAGACGCAACTTCTGTGTACATTAAACTATAAAAAAGCATCCTTATGCTGACTATGGCTTCTACCATTCCTGCTTCTAAAACTGATCTTCCACTATTTTAAGTGCAGAGACTTTAAAACAGCTCTAAGTATGCTAAAACATTTCAGTGCTATTTTTAGGTGCTAGAAATCAAAATAATGCCAATCAATTGACTCCACCCCTTTGATACGAATCAAACTTAGTAACACCAGACGAACGCAGATGTGGTTCCCTGGTTAATTGAGTTTTTGCCTCATGAAACCTGGTACTGCTCTGTGTAGTTAAGTCCAAGGGGCTCAGGATTCATCCTGGGACCTCAAGACCAGTGCTTCTATGTCCTTGCAGCAATAGCTGTGAGGACTACACAGAATTTTTTTTAGTCATCCTACCCATACGTTCTTGTGTGTGGTATGCCCATATCAAACCAACCTTGTGTCACACTCTGTTCTTGTGGGGGCTTGGACAAATAGGATGGCTGTTTGGGATTTTACCCCATGAGGCTTGGCGCTGCTCTGTGAAGTCTCGTCCAAGGGGTTTAGGATTCGTCTGTGAATAGTGCAGATGCCCTTGCCAAATAATTTCTGTTTGCCTAGTCAAAAGAACTTTTAACGTTTGGATATGTTTAACATAGAGCAATGGTGACTTTTGAGTATTGATGATTTTATTTATCATCAGCCTTTTAGCGTCCATCTGGCGTATCTTGGAGAAGGTCTATCATTGGCCATTACTTTCTGAACATGGTTCGTGATAGAGTTCAGGGACGGCCAAAGATAGGCTCACAGCTCTTCAACGTTTAATGTTCAGCTTGTAGAAATACATTGGCTTAGTTTCTTTTTTATATCACAGTCAATATAAAAGGTGAAATAAAAAAAATCGAGTTTTATTGCCATTTACTGTGTATGAGCTGCTATTCCCACTGGATTAAACAAAAGTTTAATGTTCATGGACAGTCAGGAAATTTAGGAATTATAATTTTGATTTTAATGCTAGACTTAATATTTAGAGGATGACTGAAACTAACACCAATTGAGTTTGAAAAACTGCACACATGAATAAATATTATTGCCTATTTGTATTTATAGAAATTTATATGAAACTTCTGTAACTTAATGTGCATGTAATAAAGACGTGTAAATTTTGGTTATGTCTGTTGGCTCTCTAACATCTGAGGTTCATCATACATGGCTCCTACATAAAGCAAGTTAGCCCACCTTCTTGTATTGTTTATACATCTATACATCTTGATGACAAAATTTAATTGAGAACTTGGGGAGATATTGTGTGGACAGACATATATTTATGTGAAAACATATACCTCTTCCAGTTGTAACTAGCTGCTATACGCTAGGCAGGGTTTATTTTAAGGACATTTTAAAAATGCATAAATCAAAGTACAATATAAACAGTAAATATTAGTACTTTTGCTTTTCAGTATCTTGGTCATACATTGGCTTCTTGTTTCTCTACGAATCCGTTTCTCTATAGGATATCATTCCAAAACTATGTATCTCATTTCAACTCCTTTATTAGTAGTTCCTGTAATAAAACAAGTTGACCTGAGTTGAAAGAGTGAAATCATCATCAGTTTTCGCCTACGTAACTCGTTCAAGCCGTCATGACATCAATGTTTTTTGTTGCGGTCATTGTCCCTATTGTGACAAATGGAAATAAGTCAAAACTCAATAGTGGGAGTTTGGCAATATTTTTCATAACAGAAATTCAATGTTTGCAAAAAAATACTGAGAACTCGCCAACGTGAGTTGACATGACATGACACGACATAACATTGTGGCATCACTCTTTCTTTTCCCTTCTCTTTTATTCATGTCTTGGATGGGGTTGTCTTGGATGGGGTTGTCTTGGATGGGGTTGTCTTGGATAGGGTTGTCTTGGATGGGGTTGTCTTGGATGGGGTTGTCTTGGATGGGGTTGTCTTGGATGGGGTTGTCTTGGATAGGGTTGTCTTGGATAGAGTTGTCTTGGATGGGGTTGTCTTGGATAGGGTTGTCTTGGATGGGGTTGTCTTGGATGGGGTTGTCTTGGATAGGGTTGTCTTGGATAGGGTTGTCTTGGATGGGGTTGTCTTGGATAGGGCTGTCTTGGATAGGGCTATCTTGGATAGGGTTGTCTTAAATTCAAAAGTCTCAAATTCCAGTGTCTGATGAATTCACAATAATAAAATCAATTCTAAGAGTTTGACAAAATTTTAACAGTTGATTTAAAACTGCTCGAGAAGGGGTCAACTGCATGTTGAAAAACCCTGAGTCTTGGATTGCCGTTTTGGTCGAAGTTCTTGAGATATGTTAGCTCATTAGAAAACTATATTTCTAATATTTCTACTACTATTACTACTAAATGCTCCATTCTTCTTCACTATTCTTTGTCACAGTCAATTCTAGTGGTTATAAAGTAGGATCCGTGGGGTAATTTTTTTTTTTCTGAACTAATTAAATTTTTTTTCTGTGTTATGTACGTCACATCACAGTTTGACATTAATAGACCTGCGTACTTTAGAAATGGTTGTTTCCGCAATTATTTTCCTCTTCTCTCCTTCCTCCCTGCCATTCTGCACTCATGGCACATTGTAACAATCATGTCACCCACACGAATCAGACCATGATCTCATGATATTTACATGTAATTTAATTGATGCTTGTATCCTTTCTCTGTTCATGAGTCCTCGTAATAATAGGTCTGGTTAGTCATTCAGTAGAAACCATCGTGTTGGCCAATATCTTTTTGGGTGATCAATTAAAAAATTTTTTGAAAAAGCAGTGATCAATGAATAAGTTACTTGTCTTGCCTTTTGAAAAAAACAAGCATGAATGCTACTGTGAACTGGGGATCAATTTAGCATAAACTTACATTGCAAACTGAACCCCCTCCTCCCCGCTAAAACTCTATTTTGGAGAGGAATTTTTAAAAATAAGAACAAAAACGGTTTTTGTTGACATAAAGAGTAAATGTTGAAAATTTCAGCCCTCTAGCTCCTTTCGTACGGCCTGTACACAAGGTATATAAATTCATGCATACATAACCAGCCACTAGGACTAACTTCAAACCTAAAGAAACCTATTTTGACAGTTCTGGTCAATGGTTTTAGTAAGTCCACTTTTTGCAGCTGCCAGAAACCATCAACCAAAACTGTCATGGAAGGTTTCTTTCAGTTTTCAAGTTGGTCTGGCTGGCTATGTATGTATGTATCATGCATACAGATGTCACCAATGGAATGAGAAAGCTGAAAATTTCAATATTTACTCTTTATGTCATCGAAAAAAGCATCAGATTTTTTTTCCAACCTCCCTACTTTTCAGGAGGAGTTCAGTTTACCATGTAAGTTTACACTAAATTGATACCTTAGTTTGTATGCGCTTGTTTTTCTTTAAAATTCTGAATTTTTCAATGATCACTGCCAAACAAGAGGCGAGAGGAGTAACTCATTTGATTACCCCAAACACAGCATGCTGCCAAAAGATGTTGGTTGCCTGATGATTTCTCTTGAGTGACTGACCAGACCTGTTCTAGTAATAACAACTATTCAGCCCACTTGTATAAGTTCTCAAACTGAAGAAAGTTCTTACCATATTTCTCTACTTAAATGCAGGCAGCATTTGATATAGTGTGGTCTGTGATATAAGGTGAATGAGTTGTGGACCCAAAAATTTTTTTGTATATTAATGTCCATTCATCGAGAAACCTGTAAATGATATCCGTACCTCGCAAAAATGAATCACAATGGCCCACACATGTACCAGAACTAATTATCTAAAATTATCTATAAAAAAAAATACCAGCTCAAGATTTGGGCATTGTTGGCCCAAAAATGACCATAGAGCCCCTAAAGAGAACTTTTTTTGAAAAAACAAAAAAATATATTTTTAGTGTTCTCTTGCAAATTTTCAAGGATGTAGCCCTCAAAATGTGGCCAAGAGTGTCCGGAAAAACACACAGACAAGTGAAGAGAGAAGAATATACAGCCCAATTGGCTGGCTGGTCAGGTAGGCTATTTGTGAGGCTACAATAATTCGAAAACAGATTCACTCGATAGATAGAATATTAAATTTTTTTCAATTTACAATCAATTAACTTATAATTTATGTATTTTACATGTAATTTTTAATTAAATTTTTAACTTTATGATGAAAACAACACCTGCATTTGTCAATGAACTTGTTTTAATACTCACAAGTGACTTTTGATTATCTTCAGTTCATTTATAATGTGGATGTCTTTCTGAGATACCTGTGATATAAAGAAGTCTTTCAGTATTTATTTGGCGGAAGATATTTTGTTTAGATTGGATAGATGTAGTTCGGTTTTCATTTTCGCCGTCATGTCATATAGTAGAACTCAATGACATATATAAACGCCAACTAATTATAGCCCAAACAGTTATGTGAGAAATGTTTTTGTCCTACTTGGTTAACTTCTTGACTAAGTGATACAAAGCTATGTAGATATAGAATTAATTAGTGGTGAGCTTTTTTAAAAATGTATTGACTAAAGGAAGGGTGCTGACTGAACAGATAATGGCACATCAAGACGGTATCTTTGTTAAGATTGGACTCAATCCAAATGACTCTGACCAAAATGATACTAGTCAGGTTTATCAGTAATTTATACATTGATAGATTAGGGGAAATTGAGGATAGGATGGTTTGATGGACGACATCGTCCATTTTACTAAGAATCTCCATGACCTCCAGATGATGCTCGAGAGACTGAACAAAGAAAGTTGGCCTCCACATGAACTTTAGTAAAACAAATATCTTGTACAACAAGTGTGTTGAAGACAGACAAAACAATCAAAATCGAAGACACAGAGCTCGAGAAAGTAGACCATTACATCTACCTAGAACAACAAATGTCTATGAAATCTTCAAGAGAAGAAGAAATAAAGCAAAGAATCACTTTAGGTTGGCAAGCTTTCGGCAGGGTAAGCTCAACCTTCAAGAACAAGAAAATCACATCAGTTCTAAAAAGAAGAGTATACAACCAGTGCATCCTCCCAATAGTCACCCATGGAGCTAAAACATGTAACTTAACCAAGGGACTAACTGTAACATGCACATGAAAGAACATCTCAACATTACATGGAGAGATCACAAGACAACAAAATATATTAAGGAAAAAAACCAGGTGTCTGAGACATCATAGTTAGAAAACTCAAATGGTCTTGAAAGATTGGCAGATTACCGCTGAACATCATGACTCACAACATGGATCCCCAAAGATCAAAGTTCAGAAAGTATTGGCTCAGTGACTCTTGCGATGGAGAGGTCTGTCAAATCCTATGGGAGGTCTACATCTAATGGTGGACAATTAAAGACAGATGATGATCATCATCATTACTCAAAACACTAATACAAAACACTATTTAGATTACATTAGTTGATGTGAGTTTGTTAAAGTTACATAACTTATATTTAAAAAGATCGATAGGTATTTAGTTATTGAATTTTAGTCGTATCTAATCACATTTAGCCCCAAAATTGGCCTGCCCAACCTACCAGCCAAGAGGGCTTCATATTCCTCTCTCTTTGCTTATCTGTGTATGTGTGTCTCCGGGCGTTCCTATTCAAATTTTGGGGCTATAACCTTGAAAATTCGCATGAGTGCACCACTAGGTGCCATCTAAAAATTGTATTTTTGTTTTTTCCAAAAAAGTGCTTTTTTGGGTCACTATGGTCGTTTTCAACCTACAATGCCCAATTCTTGTGCTGGTATTTTTTAGATAAATTTTAATGAAAAATCTTTTTTTTTTTTTTTTAGATAACTAGTTCCTTACAAACTCATAGCATGTGTCGAAACCTAACTTGGTGAAAATTATTAGTCAGCATTATTTGAATATCACATTTGCTTTCTGTGCACTTATCACCAACACTCAACATTAGTTTTTTTTAAGATACTTTTATCTATAATAGAGCTAGATTCTCTAATCTTACATACTTGATAATTGGCTGCATATTTGTGTAGATTACTCATGCTTAGTTTCTTTATATCTAAAGTTGTAATGAATGCATGTGTGTGTGTTTAGCACTCTTCAAGTAAGGTAACTCTTTCATTATAAGTTTATGCAATGCTCTTCTGATGAATAGGAGTAGAGCACTCTGGTGGATGGGGAATATATGCGTGAGTAAATGTATCACTTAAATTCAACTTAACTGACTGTCCAGTTATGTGGGGCAGAGGTAAGATGCCTACCTCTGGGTCTGAAGTGAAGGTTTCGATCTGACCTCATGGTACAGGATGGGATAATTGATAGTCTATAGCCACACTGAAAAGTTGTAATACAATGAAACAGCTGTCTGTGGATGACACAATTATATATATATATATATATATATATATATATATACACTTTCATAATTAGAGAACTATACATCCCAGACAAAAAATGGAACTATAATCGAATTCAGCACATCTCTATATACAGAATACATTTATTAGGCTGAATTTTGAAGAAATGGTTTAATTTTCATAGATTTTTCACATTTTTTAGGGTTTTCTTCTTTTTTTTTGCCTCCAAAATGTAGCCAGCCAACAGTTTCTAGCAGCAGTCAGAGCTTTTCAAAAAGTAGGTCAAAAGTTTGTCCCTCGGGGTTGGGGCAGGTGGTAATGTCTGAATAGTATCCAGCCAACAGCTGTACCTACCCCACCTCCCAGATGAGCTTTCTGCAGAAACTAGCAGAAAACTACCTAATATAGTGAGTTTTCAGCTAGTTTTTCTTTATTCAGAAATCTCAAGCTTTTTTAATGTATTTGATCTATTGCAGTAGACTGTATGGATACTTATTATTTAAATTACTTTCTTTTAATTTTATACTTCATAGGAATAGAAACTCTTTGATTCAGATTTTTCAACTTTGCTTGTTTTCCTTCAGAATGTTTTGATATTGGTTGGGGAATCCAACTTGATGTAATTTTCTCACAGATACGATAGTCATTGATATAGACGATTATTTCAGATCAGAATATTAGATAACTGTTGCCCCACATATTGCCTGCTCGACCAACTAGCCAAGCCAGCCACAGATTCTTCTCTCTTTGCTCATCAGGCACCCCTGGTCACATTTCGGGCACTACAACCTTGAAAATTTACTGGAGTACATCAATAGGTACCATTTAAAAACTATCTTTTCTTGCTTTTTTCCAAAGGTCTCTATAGTCATTTTGGACCAACGATGTCCAAGTCTTGTGCTGGTATTTTTTTAGATAATAGATCTATTTTTTTTGTATAATGGTACACTTGCAGGCTATGGTGACTCATCTATGTGAGGTAAAGATATTTTTTTTCGGAACTAAATCATTGATTTTAATCTTTAGAGATCAATCCTCCGCTTTGAAAAGTTACGCAAGTGATAGAAAAATAAATCTAGAGGCTCTTTAGCAAAGAGCCTGTCTTACAGGATTTTAGGACAACTGCCTCCTGGATAATTGTCTCCTGACAATAGCAAAACAGCAGTGAAGCCAAATTTGAACTTAATGAAAATCAAGTAGTTGGCCATGTAAATTGTCAAGAGTTTTTTATCTGGAGGGTGGTTGTCCTAAGACAGTCATTAAGTTATTTGATGTACCTTTTACATTCAGTGTTGCTAACTGGCCAATCTTTGTTGCTAGAAATGGCTGGAAATAGCTAAATTTATGGAAAGTAGTACTCAATGTTGAGTTTTCGTGCTGCCAAAACAAGTAATGCTAATTTCAGCATGATAAGTGCTAAATTTGATATGACATGTGCCAAATTCGGTACGAAATGTGCTAAATATGGTACAAAATGTGCTAAATTTGCATCACTGGTTGCATTGGGTCTTGTGATGCTTTCTCTTTAGGTATTAGCTGTTAGGTATGTTGACTGTTTTGTGTTTGTGGAATCTTTAATATTCTGTTACTGAGTAAAAAGCAATTGACCTTTGGAATTCGCTTATTCTTGTAATTGGATATCCAACATATTTATGCATCTTTGAGTGGATCAGAGTCACATGCACAGGTTCAGAGAAAATTAGTTGTGTGTGCTTGTTTACATACCCAATATATATATTTATATATATATATATATATATATATATATATATATATATGATGGTTTATTGGGATATTAATATATGTCTGAAAGAAATCAAGCTTGATTATTTATATACCCATAAATATAAATCACTATTACCCACAACACTGGTTTAGATACTGTTGCTGGGTTTAGGTTATTCATGTTTTATTATTAATTTAAACACCACCTCCCTTTCAGCTATTATTTTAATATATAGCTTATGTCATACTTGTAGTTTATCTTATATAGGGTATTATCATAATGTATTGTATATGAATGTTATTTTAAACTACACATCATTCAATTTTTTGAAACTAGGCTTTCTTATGTAGATTACCTAAAAAATGTATTTAATGATAAGGGTTCAGTAAGTATAACAACAGACCTGGCTCGCTGTTTGATTTGCGGTGCTGGACTATATATTTTTCGTACTAAAATGTCTCTACAATTATCATATATATATATATATATATATATTTATATATATATATATATATATATATATATATATATACATATAATTATTGTGTCGCCACAGACAGCTGTTTTGATGTATTCCATTTCTTCAGTGTGGCTATAGACTTTCCATTATCCCATCCAGTACTGCGAGGCAGAATTGAAACCTTCACTTCAGACCCGTAGGCCCATATCCTACCTCTGGACTACGGAACTGGACAGGCTATAAGGCTGAATTTAAGCGATATATTTTTAAATTACACAGAAATCCCTCATTCACAAGAGTATATATATGTTGAATAAAGCAAAACTAGGGTATACCATTGTCATCAGAATCATTGGAATGAAGATTTTTTGGAATAATATATATAACTTGTGATTTGTATTTCACTTATATATATATGTATATATACAGGTATAAATTCACAGACACATACACACACAAATGTTTGCTTAGACTCGTCTACAAAGCTATGAAGCTAACTTGACCCCTACGGGTAAATCTAAGTTCGGGTCATTTATGGTTAAAACTATAAGTGATGTTTTATCTTCATTAGTTCTAAATAACATCATGCTACACAATTTTTGGTTTTGTGAAGTGACTAGTGAATGCTATTTTCTCATTGCTTATGTGTAAAAAGTATAGGAAATGGCTATTAATCCCTTCAAACTTTGCTCTTGTGGCCAATTCCTTTGGTCTATTAAGGAAAAAATGGATAAATTTTCTGCCCCTCTGTCTATGCTCTTCCAGAAAATGCATTAATTGGGGACGTGGAAAATTTTGACCTTATCATCTAATAATTGTGCAATCTGAAACGCAGAGTCAAGTCTCTGCGTAGTATATATATCATTTTGTACACCCCCTTCCGCTAAAATTATATCCTTTTGCACCCACCAGGAACAGTGACAGTCGATGTCCTTATCTTTATTTACTTTTCAAGATATATTCACTAAGTATCTCACTTCTCAGTAAGTGTAGTATAAATGAATACCAGAACAAAGCTACGAAGGAATTTTATTGTCATTATAAACAAAGACATCCTTACAATGTGTTTGTTGTGTTCACCTTTGAGAAAACATCACAGATCATTAGGAACATATGTTAGAAACTGTCAACCAAAGCTGTCAACTTAGGTTTCTTCAGTTTTTAAGTGGGTCTGGTTATGTATCAGGTGTATAGACCACACCAGTGGAGATGGCTAAAAATCTAAATATTTATTCCTTATGTCAACAAAAAAACATTTTTTTTGTTTTTGTTTTTTTAAATCCCGCTGAATATGTTATAAGGGGTCAATTTACAATGTGGGTTTATGCTAAATTTATCTCTTAGTTGGTGTCTGGTAGCATCCACGCTTATTTTGTTTTATTTTTTTCTTTAAATTCAAGTTCTAATTAGTGATTACTGCTCAACAAAGAGTGAAAGAAGTAACTTTATCCACAGATGAGCCTTTTTGTCAATTTTTTAATTAATCACCCCCAAAACAGCGTGCTGCCAAAAGATGTTGGTCCTGTGACGATTTCTATCAAGTGACTAGTTATACTTTATTATTTGCATTTCATGCAAAACCACCATTCTTTTCTCATGACGTCAGTCCTGCCTTTGATTGAAGAACCCATCCTAAAGGTGTAGGAGAAACGGAGAGAACTAAACTGTGTTGTTCTTGACATTAGATCCTCTTGATAGTCTGCCAGAACAGAATATAAATAGCGCTCAGTGTTCTGTCTATTGGTACTGACCTGTATATTTAGAAATCTGCCTCTACCAATGACTTTGGGATTGGGATTCACTTTCTATTGTAAAACAGTATAAGCTGGGTGGAGCCCATTACAATATGAAAAGCATTTTACTTGTGTGTGTCATCGGCCTGTAAGATTCCCCCTCCCCCCTGAACATAACTCGACTGCCGATTGAGTTGGTGAAAGTTACCTCCCCCCCCCAATAATTTTTCTCATCTAAAATACTTGTAGAGAAGATCAACTAAGGCCTAAAATAAAACTATCAATCAAAGTGTAATGAACTGTAATTTAGTCTGCTTAGATGGTGTAATGGTTTGCACATCGGCCTAACACATAGAAGGATCCGGGTTCGATTCCCGGTATAAGCAAAGAGTGTGGAAAACCCTTAATTAGAATAAATTTTCCCTGTACACTCAGCAGCTAAATAAGAGAATACTCTAAGCTGTGTCTTTATTTATAGGGATAGTAGTGACCAAAGGAGGTGCTCTCATTGTTTTACCTTTCCTGTTCCTCTACTTGGAGGTCAGACAAATGAAATTGGCGAAGAAGAAAAGGGTGATCAACAAAGAAGCTACTTTGCATTTTGTTGGGAAGTGATCATTAAGAAGAGTCTGAATTTAAAAAAAAAATTCCAGACACAAACTGAGGGATCGATGTAGCATAAACTTACATTGCAAATTGAATCCACCTCTAAAAACCTTGTTGGAAGAGTTGAAAAAACAGAACAAATGTTTTTGTAGACAAAATAAGGAGTGGATTTTCAAGTTTTCTGCCCTCGAGCTCCATTGTGCAACCTGTACACATGATACATACATAACCAGCCAGACCAACTTGAAAACTGAAGAAATCTATTTTGATGGTATCTAACAAATAAATTAATAACTAGCATGCCAAGGGAAATGATTAATTGCCATCACTTATATATGCTGTGTCTAGGGTTGAAAACTTAGGAAAAAAAAAATGTTACTTCTCGCCTTTTGTTGGGCTGTGATCACTAAAAAAGTATCTGAAATTTCAAAGAACAAGCTAGCACTAACTAGTTACTAATTCAGTATAAACTCAAATTATATATTAAAACCTTGACTCCTCACTAAAAACCTATTTTGGAGGAGAAATTTTGAAAAACAAAAAAGCATTTTCCCTACTGATTTGAGAGGAAGTGTGTGCGCAAAATTTCAAGTTTCTACTATGAACAGTAAGGACAAGGCAAAGTCTGAATAGATACTTATAAATGTCAGAACACATAACCCTAACTCAGCAACAGTGATTAAACCTGTCTATTATGGGTAGCGGTGATTAAAAACACATGTAATTATATGTTTTGTTTTTCTCTTTCTTACGTGTAGCAATTATAAATTATCATTGCACTTTAGGGAAGCTTTTATGGTTACATACCTGCTATTATGAAACAATTACACTGTTAAAGTAATTGACACTAAATAGTAAGTCTTACCTTGTCATGTGCTGTTGCGTACTTAATTGCAAGATCTGAATATTTATTTTTGTCCTTGTCTCACTCAGAGACTAACCTGAATACAGAATGAAACTTATGTAAAAGATTGAAGGAAAAAAAGGTTATTTTATCTTGCTAGATTAGAATTATTCACATATATTCATGACCCACTTTACTATAAAACTCACGTTAACTCTTGAATTCATATAGAAAATTAAAATCTTTAATCAAGTGGAATAAGTTCGGTTCAAAGTTACTCTCATTGCACTTATAGGTAATTTTTTTTAATTTTTGAAAATTGAATTCACAAAAGAGATCCATTTTGAAAAAAATCTATTCATTGAAGAGTTTCACATGTTTAGTAGTGGTTTCAAGGGGTTCATGAATCTGAGTCGAATACCAAATAAAATTGAGGGTGATTAATTGAAAAATGGTGATGATCAATTGATAATTTATTTCTCTCATCTTCTGCTGGGAAGTAATCACAGAAGTCTAAAAAATGATCAATGAAACTAATGATCAATTTAGCATAAACTTACATTGCAAATAGAACTCTGCTCTAAAAACCTATTGAGGGGGAATTTTAAGAAAAAAAAAGTTTTTTGCAGACATAAAGGAGTAAATGTTGGAATTAATAAAAAGGTTTTAAATGCATTCGATCTGTTAAAAAATTGCCCATCAAATTTTCATATTCTTTGATATTGTATTTGTTATAACTACAAAAGTCCCCAAAGTAGACCTATATCAGTCATGATTCAGTATTAAAATTGTTATTCTTGGTGCCTTATTGACCCCCGCCCCTCTGTGTATTATTTTTAGAAAAAATTCACCCCACCTTGTTTTCATTAGGGCCGCTACCATTGATCAATTTTCAAGTCCACCTGTTCTCTCTCCGCCCTAATAGTTAGGGGTGGAGCAACAACAGATTTTTCAAAATTTTCCCCCCAAAAGACAACTATTAAACAATGCTAGGGGGAGAACTTGCTTAAACAAATTGTGTTTTTAAACACAATCAGTTTAACCAGGTTTAACTGTATCTGCCAATTTCAGTTATTTTAAAATTCTGTACCACCGCAAGTCTTTTCAGTTGAATTTTTCTTTAGAAACAAAAGAATTTTCTTGTTCCTGCTAGTACTGTTCATTTCACTTCCCATGTGCCTATCCCAACCTCAGTATAAATCTTTGTCAAATGACTTTGTTTTGTTCAGACCCTACTAAATGATGTCAGTGGTCATATTTTCTTACCTGACCCCCTTATTAAATTGTATCAGATTTTCCAACAGCACTGGTTATTGGACACACCCCTTGTTTATTCTGACCACCCCCTACAGTTGAGCATCCAACAGTAAGCTATGAAACAAAATCTTCACCATACATAGGCATAAATTACATAGTCATGTAATGATTGTGTGTGAACGAAATGTTTTAATTTTTGTTTTGCTTGTAAAATCCCCGCTGCTGCTGAGAGAGAACAGGCTATGGTTAGTTGTGCTGATTCACTCAAAATTTGTTAGGAAAACAATTTATGGGCAAGAATAAATTTGATTTAGTCATTATTTTCTCTAAATGGATTAGTTTCCAACAGGGCTGTGGAGTCGGAAGCGTCTTTTTCTGGGATACTGACTCAGACTCTGTGTATTGTAGAAGATGATGATGAAAAAATATGTGATGCAAAAATTGTAGCTCTAGACATTAAACCCAAATTTTAACCGTTTAAGGTGCTAAAAAAGAGCCAGAGGATTCACTTTGGCAGTGATGTAATGCCTTATATGTTATACATGGTTGTTAAATCTCTGTTTTCAGATGGAATTCCGTCTTGGACTAATAAAATAATAATTTAACGGTTTGAAAATTACTAAATTAATACAGAAGTACTCAAACATTTTGGCTTGTTTTTTCTACCATTTATAGCATATTTTGGGTAAGTTTGGCAATTTTGGGTGATTTTTTTTTTTTTTAGCCCTTTTAGCACTTTTTGGCAGTCAGAAATATTTTTTTGGTTGACAACACTGAGTTATAGCAGTATTGGCAATTTTTTCCTGCTAACACACAGGGTTATATACTTTTAATCAATATAGGAAATATATAATTAATCTAATTACAAATTAAGGAGCCATAAAAGTTGAGAAGCTGGTGTTAAGTTTGAGTCCCAGAACTGTATGGTCTTCTGGGTATATGCTGACTTAGACTTGGACTAATGGTCGGAGTTTCAAGGGATAAAACTTTCATTTGTGTCTAAGATGGTTGTACAAATAATAATTGAGAGCAATGGCTAGCAGTTGAGTTGTTGTGGTTACTGCTCAGAGGGCATCAAACACAGCACCCTGGCATTCATCAAAGACAGCTCCTTCGCATTTATAATCTGTTGTTTCTTTGCCTTCATAGGGGCACCACTATTCTGGCTCATTCTTACTGCAACGTGTCTTCAAGGTGGTGTCTGCGGCTGCAATGAGTTCAGCTATGACCATACGCTGGACAAGGGTACCTTCTAATCCTAATTACTGTCTTTGTACCATCCTTTCTTTCCACAGTATTCACAGAGTTTTAAGTTTCTAATATTGTGGTTGCTCTTTTCCTGTTCTTTGAACCATTAATAGGAGCTGCTAACTGTGTGACCTCCTGAGACCCTGACCTGGCCACAAAGGCAAGCACAGAAGGATCTTATTGGCTCATTCCTTTCTTGCCATACGTCTTGTAATCATTAATTCTACTCGTGCCATCATAGGGTTCTCTTGAAGAAGCTCCCTCATAGCAACAAATACAGTTAGCTCATCACTATCTGTAAGACTGCCCCCAGTGGATCGTGTCAGATCCTTCTGTAGAGTTTCATCATGGCGTTCCAGGAGCTGAATTATCTTGTCCTTGCCCGTGATCCTATTAGCTACAATATACCCCTGCCACCAAGTACTCCCATTCTTCCAGGGAAAAGTGATGGTGACCATGAGGCGCCTGATCTTCTTGACCTTCACAATGACTAGGGCAAGTGAAACAGCATGGCTGGAGGTGTAGAGATTAAGGAGAGTCACAATTGCATGGTCAACACTATCTTATGATTACACCAGTATCAGACGCTTGACTTTTGGCATTGTGAGGCGAGGACTGAGAACACGTTCTGTTCCTGCAACTCCAGTTGTCAGTGACAGGATGTGATCATGAATAACTCAACTATTTTTTAAAATTCCCAAACAATGATCACACCTGCAATGTATAAAAGTTTGACTAAGTACAATAGGTTTTCATATTACTACTACTGTACAAGAAACTATTCTCTGTTATCATTTTTTTTTGCATTCAAGTATAATGCTACCCCCTCCCCACCAATTTTGATTCCGATTTTTAATCACCGATCCCCAAAACAGATTGGTTCAAACTATGTTGCTGGGTTTAGGTTAGTCATGTTCTGACATTAATATGTATCTATTTATCCTATTATTCGGACTTTGCCCTACCTTTACCATTCTTAGTGGAAAAATTTGAAATTTTGTACAGTCCTCTCTCTTTTTTTCCTAAATTTCTCTCATTGTCTTTTCCACTCTGTCTCTCACTCTCTTTTCCACTCTGTCTCTCACTCTCTTTTCCACTTTCACTCTCTGTCTCTATTGTTCACTGTCTCTTTTGCTCCCCATCTCCCTCGCTCCCCATCTCCCTCCATCTCCCTCGCTCCCCATCTCCCTCCATCTCCCTCGCTCCCCCTCGCTCCCCATCTCCCTCCATCTCCCTCGCTCCCCATCTCCCTCCATCTCTTTCGCTCCCCATCTCCCTCCATCTCTTTCGCTCCCCATCTCCCTCCATCTCTTTCGCTCCCCATCTCCCTCCATCTCTTTCGCTCCCCATCTCCCTCCATCTCTTTTGCTCCCCATCTCCCTCCATCTCTTTTGCTCCCCATCTCCCTCCATCTCTTTCGCTCCCCATCTCCCTCCATCTCTTTCGCTCCCCATCTCCCTCCATCTCTTTCGCTCCCCATCTCCCTCCATCTCTTTCGCTCCCCATCTCCCTCCATCTCTTTCGCTCCCCATCTCCCTCCATCTCTTTCGCTCCCCATCTCCCTCCATCTCTTTCGCTCCCCATCTCCCTCGCTCTCTCTCTATTTATTTCACTCAATCTCTCTTTCTCTCTTTATACCAAGCATTTTAAATCTATAAAACAATGTTCACGAATGCTGTTGAAGTATGTGTTTGTGCAAAAAACAATACCATGGAAAAAAAATACATTTCATGATGAATATTTACTGTAATTCGTGCACCCCTCTCATATCAAGACCCATAAATCCAAACGGTTTTTAACTTGACGCTGCAATGTCAGATGCACGTACCTGGCAAATTTCAACTTAGTATCAATTTATCTCAGTGCATACATACACACACACACACGGATTTCTCAAATCATAGTAAGGAAACTGCTATAGTAGTAGTAATGCGAAGAGTAGTCGTTGTATTGGCCTTCTCTCTAGTCAAGAACGATTTCTGAATTTCATGTGTATGTGTTCGGATATTATTGATTGATTCGTTTTACATGAACAAGTCTGATATGTCATTCGTGTTCGGTCGAACAGTTACTGTACTTGGAAAGCATTGTCTGATATTGTTATGCTAAACTTACTATATTCACTCGAATACAATGCAGTCTCGAATATAATGCAACCCACACTCTTTTTAGCTGAAAATCAGTAATACTGTGTTACCTCACATAGCAAAGGACTCTTTTAATGAATATCCATATAGCGAGAGGTCCAAATTGCTAAAAAAAATATCTTAATGAAATATTTTCAGTTTGCAAGAAAAGAAATCTAAAAACCTTTATAAAAACATCCAGAATCATCTAGATTTCATTTTTATATATTTATATCTAGTATCTAGATTATTTTCACTTGGTAAATTATAAAGAGATTATTCATTCATTACATTATTTATGAATTTATTTATATACATTATTTAGAAAGTAATTAGTACATTATACATTATTTACAAGGTTATTATTAGGCTTTTAGGGGTGCAGTATTTTCATTTGGAGAGGATTACTGAAATTACATGGGTTCAATTATTCACTCAACAAATTTTTATTTAACCAAATATTTTGTGGAATGGATAGTCCTCATTGAGAGAAGTACCACACTATATATGTATACATCTTATCAGTTATTTTTAACACTTGAGTACAGGTTTCCCTTGTTATAACACTGATATTGGAGTCCAAGAAAGCCATATCTGCGTTTTAACTGAGCTGGTATCAATTTAATTATTTTTTAACTAGATCTAGCTATTATTTTATCTAGTCTTAGCTATTTTTAGCTTGATCTATCCAATATTCTAGCTAGATCTACCATCAGCCTGTGAACTGTAGAGAGGGGAGCAATCTCTCTCTCTCTCTCTCTCTCTCTCTCTCTATATATATATATATATATATATATATATATATATATATATATATATATATGTTTGTACTCGGATATATTTTGTCAGAAAATCTCATATCTAGCATTTTCCTGAAATGAAATCTTACTCTCCTCTAAAAGCTAAATCTAGCTAGAATATCGGCTAGATCTACCTATTTTGGGGTCCACCATTTGAACTGTGAACTGCATTATAATGAACCAGGCTATTTTGGAGGAGGTACACAGGTACATAGTGGGGGGGGCAGCCTATGTATATAGGTCCCTCCCCTACTATCCAGAAGTAGAGCTCTCCTATAAAAACCTTTTGTAAGTCAAAATGGCATAAATCGAAGAAGCAATTACCATTTTTTCATGTTGGGAAAAATATTTGAACATTCCCAGACCCCAAAAATGGTGATTATATATTAGGCTGAGTCATTTGTTAGAGTGATGAATTTTTAAAAAAATTAGGAAAAGCGATGATCAATGAATAACTTACTTCTCTCATCTTTTGTTCACTAAAAAGTCCAAATTCAGATATTTAAAAAAAAACTGAGTACAACCTGAAGGACTAATTTGAATCCCTACCCCCCCCCCAAAAAAAATTGGTGGGGGATTTAAGATAAAGTTTTTCAAAATAATAACAAATTTGGTCTGAATGAATTCTATTTATGATATTACAGGCATTTTCTGCTGGAAAACTTATAAAATAGGGTAAAAAAAGCTTCTTTTTTTTACAAAAATTAAAAAAAAATTTTTTGAATTCAAGGCAGGGTCTATTGGAGTACTGATGCCAATTTTCAAGCTTGTAGACAAACCAGTATGACCAGGAGGGTTGGAACCCACCGAACTCACCACATTTGATGGCTATAGTTGTCCAATGTCCTGAATAACCTCTTTACATTAACTTCATAGGATGTCAGATAAGCCTCCCATGCAACATGACTTTGAATATCATAAAACTACCTACTTTTATACAATGCATATATATATATATATATATATATATATATATATATATATATATATATATATCTTCTCACAGATTTTAGTGTATGCACTGATTAACTAGCATCAGCATTACAAATTGGTCTCTGTACTTGGGTCGTTTATTCACTATGACTTATTTGGTAAATGATGTCATATGTTGTGTTGTATAAGCTCATTATTCAGGAATCTCTGCTTTAAAAATTCCAAAGTTGGGTGTTGCATGTGCATAAAAAAAAGATATCTGAAGAATTTAGGGTTTATTTATCTGCTAAGATTGCTTTTTTCATCATTTTCCTCTCGGGAAAACATTCTTGGTTGGATTTTGTAACTTATCCATTTCAGCGTTGCCAGATGTCCTTTGCCTCACAAGACCAAATTTGTATGGTTTTGGAACACAATAAACTCTTAAATTCATCTAAGGAAAATAGAATGACAATTTCAGCTGGAATAACTTCTGATTGAAATCATCTCCCTTTGACGATTTAAAAAAATTGTTTAGATGTGTCCTCACATCTCTATAAGTCAGTCCCAGTTATGCTATGTTAAACAATAAAACAATGAAAAATAGGAAGGAAATATGATGTCATTAAAAGAACATCTATTCCAATCAATTTTTTACGAGCTACTTATGATATAATAGAATGGCCAAGGCCTGCATTTTTTTTTTTTATTAAAAAAGCCAAAAATAACCAAAAAACATCCTGAATTGGCCATTTATGATTATTACTGGAAAGAATACTCGCAGAGTATTTCAATGTCACAGTATTTTACATATATGAGAATGAATTGAATCAAGCAAACAAAGATTACTGGCTTTTCCCTCTCTCCCAACAGATGGTTGACACATCGTTGAGCTTATGGTTCTTGATTTTATTCAATTTGCTGTTCTGCTATATTCTATACTGTTAATTGAAGAATGCTTTCAAGCAGTTTATGAATTTGACAGTTAAATAGCTTCAGTAACATAATTTGTTGAATGATTTGAATCCATCATCAGACTAAGCTTGCTGGAAAAGTGGATGAAAATACATATTTCTTATCTATGGTTCATGTATATTTATATCATATCACATAAATCGTCTGTGAGGGATTGTTATCTTTTGTATATTTTCCCCAATTACCAAATCTTTATTTTTAGAACCAAATTATGAATCACCACCGCATATGCTGCTTTTTACCCAGTAAATCAAGCAGTAGTGGTGAAAATACCATCAGTATGGTTCAAATCATATATTTATGATTTGAAAAAAACAAACTGGTAGGCTAGTAATCAATTAAAATTTGAAAAAAGGGGTGATCAATGAATAATTTATTTTTCCTTTTTGGGGCTGTGATCACTAGGAAATACATAACAAGCATGAATGCTGCTTGACACAAACTAAGGGACCAATTTGGTGTAAGCTTCCTTTGTAAATTGAACCCCCCAATAAAAATCTGTTATGGGAGGGGAAGGTTAAAAAACAAAAAAAAACAAAAAAAAATCATTTGCCCTACTCATTTGAAGGAGAGTGTGTGTGTGAAAGAGAGAGAGAGAGCATGTGCGCAAAATTTTTAATCTCTGCCATGATTGGTTGAGGCTAAGCAAATTCCAGATAGATAGATCTAAACGTCGGAACGCATGAATAGCCTGAACTCAGCAGCAAGGATTAAACCAGTCTGTTATTGGTAGCAATGGTTATTTACTAGTTTCAGATCAAGGGTAATAAAACAAGCAATAAAGCTTTATCGGGTTCAAGTCATTGAAGCTTATCATTTTGTATGTTGGGTTTAGAACTTCTTGACCTTGATGATAAATATCATATTTCCTGACTGATAAGACTCTGCAAGTGGTAAGAAGCTCCCTATTCTTATATCATATGTCATTGGTCTGTGGATGTTTGTATCTCTTGACTGGGGTTCATTGGGATGGCAAACTCCTCTATACAATCTGACCTTTGGTGTTATGATACAAAGGGCTTTAGAGGGCATTTTTCAGGGAAAGAAGTGTCTTATCTGCTGGGAAATATGATAAGTATTGAATAAGATCCAAGGATTTAAAATCAGGATAGCTTGGTTATTACCCTATGACCACTATCACTGCTGATGTCATCCTCCTACCACCTTTACTTTTATACATTTCAATGCATATAAGGTTTGAGGAACAGGTCTTAGTTGTCTATTATGAGATTTTGAGATCTATAAGTCAATCCTTTATAAGTATAATATTGAGATTATCGGTACCAAAAATGTAATAACCAACTCAGTGCACCAAGATGAGACTACTCTGAGCAGTGTTGCCAACTCTTTTGTTTTGGCATCGCAAAAATTCAAAATTTAGTGCTGTTTATTAGTAATTGTATCCCATTTTAGCTACTATAAATGGCCATAAAAGGCCAACTGTTTTGTTTTATGTTTTTTTTTTTTCTAGTACATTTTGGTATTTTTTAAATTAGTACAGTACTCTTAGTACCTCTAATAGATCTTGGCGTCAAACAGATATGATATAATTGGCTTCAAGGAATTAACTTGTACCACACAAAGTATAATACAGCTGAGAGATGGGGTCTTCTCAAACAACTCCAAGAGGGATTGCCCTGAAAAAAAAAATAATAATAATAATAATCTCTACGAAAATGTACTCCTGGTGCTGATTGTAAAATGATTCAATGCTATTCATTAATTCTAAAAGATGAATTTCGTTTTTGTTACATTGTAGTAATTCAATTTTAAAAAGTTTTTTTTCATTTTCATAAATAAATGATGTAAAAACTTATAGATTATAAATGTTTCAACTTTTGACAATTTTCCGTTTGGATAGAAATGTATACCATATTTACTCGTGTATAATACAAGAGAAAATCAGGATTTGTGTAAAATCATTGAATCTGGGTCAAGTTGCTGAGAAAGAAATGGAATATTATATTATATTTCATCTTTTATAGTCACCCCTTGTTATTCTAACATCTATATTTCAAAAAGTTGGATAAATTAACTTTCTGTAGCATGTATTTCTGAGGCCAGAAACATAACTAAGTTATGAACTATTGGCTTAAAAAGAAAGTTCTTATTTTTTCACAATTTAGCCACTTTTTTGTATCAAACTTTTTGCTTATTGCTAGTTATGTTGGTTTTTTAATCAGCTAGCTTTAATTTCTTGTTCAATCTCTCACTCATAAGCATTCATCATTATGTACCTCGTCTGATGAAGTTTTAGGTTAATTGCTATAAAGGTAAATACCTTGATTGGTTATTCTATCATTTTTTTTACCTATTCTATTGAAGTTTTATAAGTTGTAGATTATGTGGAATTCTGGATCAATTTCTGGTAATTTCATTCTATATTTCTTATGCATTTTTGCATCTTCTAAAATCAAGGGGGCACAACTAAAATTTTTCTTTGAAAGATAATTTAGCTGTGTATGAAAGGTTATATGAGTTACTCTAATCATTTGATTTTTTTTTTTTTTGAATAATGAATGAGGAAATGTTTTGAATTAATCGATTTTATCCCAAGAGCATTCTATGGATAGTGTGTAAATTAAAGAGAGAGAGAGGTGTTACATGCACAACTTCAAAGTTTTTAAACTGCATTTGCTTTCATGACTAAGAGATGAAATTTGATTGATTTTAGCTGAACTGGTTTCTGCCAGTTCAAAGTAAATTTGTGAAATTTAACTCAGGCCCAGAAACTCTTCCTAGATGTTGATAGTTTAACCATCAGGATGTTGAAAATGGCCTAAACAGCCATAATAGGTACATCAAAGACATCCATAAAAAACAAAAACATAAGACCAACCTATGTTTGTAAGAATTTGAATTTTTTTTAAGGTTTTTTAAGAAATTTTACGTCTTTAGAATTTTATGAATGATTTTCAGATTGAACATCTAGACGACTGAAACAGAAAAAAATCATTTTCATTTTTGTAATTCATTGTTTTAAATCAAATAACAATTCTTTTTTCAATACTGACTTTTTTTCTATTTTATTTTCAGAACCCATGGAGGATTTTATCTCCGCCTAAAGAAGGGACCAATATGGGGTTTGGCTTGCAGCTCCACGGGATGTATCAAAATCAGACCAACACCATGCCTGATGTTATAGATCACCATGGCAATAAGCAAGCCATTACCCCAAGTTCTAACTTTCTGGACTCTGAGATGAACAACTCCATGGTGGATGCCAGGACTACCAGTGGCGGTGTGTGCCCTGAGCCAACAGGTAAGCCCCCCAGCAAGCTCACCTGGAAAGACCTCTCACCAACCAAGCAGAGAAACCTCTCCCAAAACATCAGCAGTGGAAGTTCTTCGGGTGATGAGAACCCCACTAGTGGTGTTATTTGGGGAGAGGGTAGTGAGGTCAATAAAAACCAGCTGGTCACATGGAAGCAATTGTCACCAACTAAGCTTTCACCCCCTGCAGATTGTGAGCCAGATAGTGGCTATTCTTCGAATGAAGTCAACCTCAAAACAAAGGTGGCTTCAGAAGGCAGCAACTCCTTTATCACGGCGTCGCAGAAGCCCATGAAGACTAGTTCTGGTAGCACAAGCAATGAATCGCCAGAGGATGCTCTGGAATACTTCTATGATGAAGATTTCTCTGTCCAGTTTGAGCCCAACTTGAGCAACCCGCCGATGGATATTGGGGACATCGGGCGTGATGAGATGTTTATTCTTCCACAAATGCTAAACGGTAGTTATCTGAGCTTCGAGTCGTTGAAGTCCTCGTCCAATGCTAACCCTACAGCATTTGAAGACCGGTGCGAGTTAGAGTTTTCTGATAACCAAAACTCAATGGAAATCTCTACCAGTGAAAGAGACATGTTGTGCTCAAGTGAAATGTTAGAGTTGAGTAGTGATCCATTATTTACCCCGACTCCAACTAGTGAGGCACCCCCTTGTCACCTACTTAATGACAGCATCGACTGTGCTGTAAGGAATGTTGAGCTTCAGGGTAGCAAGACATCTGTAGATGCCATTCATTCAGATGATGGACAATTGGCGATGGATTGCCACCTTCGAAAAGAAAATTATTACTTATCATTCGTTGGTTCGCAGAGTAAAAATAGTAGTTCTGATGTTGAAGTTTCGGTTGCCGCATCCCAAGGGCCTGAATCCGATGACAGTGATGGAGGGACCAACCCAAGCTGTGCTTCTTCAGCAGAAGCTGAAGAAGTGTGTTCAAACAGTTTCCATTTCTGCAGACATGAAGACGTACCATCCAATTATTCCACCGCCATGCGGGTCATGCGCTCAGATCACGGGACTAAGTCACGTTTGGTGGGTCGCCTCTCATCATTGCCGGAACAACCCCAGGAGGTCGATCAAGAATCCACCTCCTCAGGCATGTCGGAATGCAGCAGCCAGGGACGGATTATATCACACAGCTTACCCCGTAATAGTTGCAGTTTCCAGACTTTTAGCTCCCTCAAGAAAAAGGTACATTCGTCAGAACGTCCGAAGACAATGGTGTCCTGGAAACAAATAAAGAATATGTATCGCAAAGGGAAGCAAATGCCCAAACCAACCGACTCAAATGGTAAGAGCTCCAGTATGCCAGATTTATGTCTGCGTACATGGCAAAAGGTCGCTGCCGAACGCAAGAAAGAGTTGGAGAGTAGTGAAGAAGACAAAGGCGAGAACAAGCGCTACTCCGCCACTCTAGTTGAAATGTACCAACGGATGAAAGCCATGGGTAAAGCCCTTTCTCCTGATGTCCACATTCCGGGATGGTCACCAAACAGCAGTTTATCGAGTCGACCCGGAAGTGGACAATGGTCAGTAAACAGTGATGAAAAAGGCTATAATACCAAAAGCCACGAGGATGGTCTTTCTCCGATCTGCTTTGAGAAAACGGTGTGGGATACGTCGAACTCACACTATCACACTGTTACTGCTGTAAATCTCCAGGAAAATGCTGGGCGGAGAGATATGTACAACAATTCGTTTGAGCTTAGATCTGCCTGTTACCAAACACCAACTTGCAAGCGCTCCCAGGCTACAGCTGTCTCTCCACAGTCAGTCAACGTATGGTTGGGGACAAAGAATTTCTCGGCTCAATTTCCACCTCTCACAAGAGACTGTGGAGTTCAAACGTCTTTCGATGATGAGTGCTCCATGGCATCAGGCTTGAGGAGGAACTGCAAGCCACGTGTCCCCGATGCAAATTACTCACCTCGGTGTCATTGTCACATGATGGACAACAATGAGAAAAAAACGAAAGAGAATTTCCGAATGCCAGGCAGGTTTGCGCGTGAAGTTTTCTACTCCCACCGGTCCTTGCCAGATTTGAGTTTCTTGACCCTTCCAAGCCCGAACCTTCAGGGTCTGCGGAGAAACTCCTTTGAAAAACCTGTTTTTATCAACCCTCGGCTGCATAGGACATCTTCAAATAACGATGAGAAAGAGACATTACAAGAACTAAAAAAACTGCAAAGACCAGAAGCTATGCATATATCAGGGCCTTTCTGTAGCCGACGCCCAGTCATGTTCCGACCAATTGGAGGCTCTCGGGGGGCCGACTGGCACTCAAGTAGTAGTGGTTTAAGCACCAGTTCAACTTCCTCTGGAATTGATCCGGGGTACCTTGATTATAGATACGGAAGTTTTGGAAGCATCTCCAATTTGCCGTGTTGTGCGGCATTTTTGGACACGAGATATGTGTACAATAGTGCAGGCTTTGAGACCCTTCCACGTCTCATACGCCAACAGGAAGAAGAACCCCAACGCAAAGGACGCATCCTTGAACGACGGTATGAGCGGTACCAGTACGAGAGCCACCCCGCCCATGCGCGCCAGAAACCCTGGAAGAAGTGGAGCGCTGGCAGCTCCTCAACCTCAAGTGGCACTTCAGTGCAAACGGAGACGTTGTACAGCGTTGCCGAAGAAAAAACCCCAACCTCTCCTGAGAAGAGCTTGGAAGAGCACATTGAAAATGGAGATGAATATGAACAGTGTCAAGATGAAGACTATTATGACAATCAAATGTTCGACGACAAAAGCCAGTTGGAAGCTGCTGTCCAGCGTGTCCGTATGCGCAATACGGGGTTGACCCTAGCAGAAACGTACTGCCCGGATAAACGACCCCTGAAGTCCTGTCTGCGCAAACGTCAGAGGTCACTCTCCGACCCTTATGGTCAGTCTGGATGGGCTGATAACAAGAGTTGCACAGCTGTTGCCAGGCAGCACCGACATTCGTATGGCTGTGACCGAGACCGTATGGCTGGTGCCGATGGCCCAGAAGATAACAGAGAAGCTTTTGATGCCATTGCTGCATCACCCGAGGGAATGTCACCATCCGATGGCATTGGGAGCGGAAGTGCAGTGGCCAATCCAGCTATGTGTGGGTCCAATAATGCATCCTGGAGTGAGAAGGATATGGTGCGTTCTAAGAAAAGCGTAAGCTTTGCTAGGGAAGTTTCATTCCATTCTCCTCCCTGTAGTCCCCAGGTGTCCCCGCGACGACAACCACTCCAGGGACGGCAGGCTCCTCATGGTGGATGCAGTAGTGCTCCTGCTGGATATTGGATTAGTAACACAGCTGCTCAACCAGGTAGGCCTTTTTCATTACTCCTATTAGTTATTTGTGAGTCGAAAGATCAGTTTTGTTTCTAAGTAGTAGAGTAATCTTCTACTTTATCTATAGTAGGGCATGGTCACTCAAAAGGTGCATCTGGTTTCATGAAAATCTCCAGGAGGTTTGAACTTGAAATAATGAGATGCTATTCTTTATTTATGATGTTGTTAATGGCAAGAATTGAAACAGAAAAATCATCAGAAATCATACTAACAATCAAAACAGAATTTTCTAAAAACATCACTTTTTGCAGACACAAAATTTGATCATTCCAGTATAGATCTTTTTAGTTTACATCGTGCACTACCTCTCATTCTCATATCGAGAACCCCTGACCAAAACACCCCTTGTTCTCATATTGAGAAACCCTGACCAAAACACCCCTTATTCTCATATCGAGAACCCCTGACTGGAACACCCCTCATTCTCATATCGAGAACCCCTGACCGGAACACCCCTCATTCTCATATCGAGAACCCCTGACCGAAACACCCCTCATTCTCATATCGAGAACCCTTGATTGTAACACCCCTCATTCTCATATCGAGAACCCTGACCGGAACACCCCTCATTCTCATTTTGAGAACCCTGATTGAAACACCCCTTGTTCTCATATCAAGAACCCCTGATTGAAACACCCCTCATTCTCATATCGAGAACCCCTGATCGAAGACTTGAAACTTGACACTGCAATGTCTGTTGCACAGACCAAGATATCTGGCAAATATCAACTTATTACAATGGCCTGTTGTCAAGTTATCTCAGTACGTACACTTGGATTTCTCAAATTTTGGCAAGGATAATACTAAGTCTGATTCTGAATATCCTTTTGTGACTTCTTTGAAATGGTGCAATGTAGTCAAAGGTTTTGAAACAAGTTTAGCTTAGTTTATTACAAGGCCACAAGTGGGCACCCCCTTGAGGACCAAACTCAATACTGTAGTAAAGACAAGCTTCTTGACCATTTCTACACTGATTGTGAAGCTAGAAAATTGCTGGAATGTTCGGGGATTTCTTGAAATCAATAGTTTCACATTCTTGCTGTAACATATATATGTCGCTATTTTAATTCTGATTTAATGAAATGTTATTATGCAATAGAAAATTAAGTATTTCTATGCTATAGAATAAACAAACAAACTGTGATTCTAGATTGGGCTTGGAAGCATTTCCCCCTACTCAAATATCTGAAAATCCGCTGTACGTATATGATATAAATAACTCTTAAATTTGGTAATGTTGACAGGCAATTTCTTTTTAGCTCAGCTTCTCATTTCTGAGAATGTTCTAAGGAGTCACCAATTTATTCAGTGTAGGATAGACTTATTCAACTGAATTTTTTCCACTTGGACCAGGTATAAGATTTAAATCCTGATATCTTTATTAATTTTCACTATCACCTCTACACAAAATTGTGCTGTGTAAGCCCAGGGTTTGAAAAAAAAAAACTAAATCATGTTCCGTATAAAATAACATCCATATACAATACATTATGATTATAATGATTGTCATTATCAATATTTTAGTGTCCGTTGTTGGACATAGACCTTCCCCAAGATTTGCCAGACCTCTCTATCATGGACGTCCCAGATCCAGTACTTTCTGAACTTATTTAGATAGTCACCCTATCTTATATTTTGTCGGCCCTGCATATGATCCCTTGGGATCCATGCTGTGCGTCATGATGTCCAGCGGTTGTCTACCATTCTTGCAACCTGACCAGCCCATTGCCATTAAAGTTTTCTCATGGATTCTATGATATCTCGGACCTCTGTCTTTCCCGCTAAAATACTCTGCTTTCTTCCGACCTTTCAATTTGAGGTTGAGCATGATTCTCTCTTGTATAGATTGCATGGTTCTCTGTTTAAGAGTCAGTCGGGGGGATGCCTTGGTTGTATTAAGTTCTTTTTAGCATTAGCTTCTTGAAGGTTGAGTTTGTCCATCTGAAAGCTTGCCAACCTAGTGTGATTCTTCTCTTAATCATCATAAGAATACCCTATTTAAAATAACAAACTACGTATTGTATGACACAAGCTATATATTAAAACCATATCTGAGGAGGAGATGGTGTCTGATCAACACCTCTGGGGTGCCATGTCAATATAACTTCTTTCTTTTTTTTTTTTTAAATCTCCGAAACTGTTACAGGGTAAACAACTGATGATCCCAAAAAGAGAAATTCATGCATAGTTCCAGAATATTCCTAATATCAAATTTAGTGTGAAACATAGAAAAAAAATCAATGAATAAAATTACCTAAATTACATTAAAAATACTGGGAAATAATTGAGTGAAAATTTGTAGAAAAATTTTTTTTTTATATATTTAGTGTTTAAAGTTGTGAATCTTTCTAGACACACACACACACACATATATATATATATATATATATATATATATATATATGTATTCAAATTCTCAAACAACTGATGATCCCCACAAGAAAAATTCACATATAGTGCTATAATATCCAATTTGTATAAAATATAATAGCTCTTTAAAATTTTACATTAACTGCATCTGGAAATGATGGATGAAATAACATAATTCTCAAAAGATTCTTTTACATCTTTAGTGTTCAAAGCTGTAAAGCTTTCTAGACACTATATATAGCAGCAATACCTTGAATACTGGTTTTAATTAATGCATATTTTGATATGGTACAATTATGGTATTGTTGTGCATATTAATGTAACTCAATATAAGCTGTAAAAAAACATTATTAAATTATAAGACCTTGAGGAGAGCAATTTGGAACAGAGCAAAAAAATTTGGGATTGAATTAACCAAACTATTCAAGGTATAGCTGTAGGTATGTATGTATAATTGTAAAATTAGCATATCTTTTTGCCATGTAAGTAGTTTTCCATTTTTAAGCAAGGAACTGTTTATTGGGTTGGGTTTTTTTTACTAAAAGCAAAATTGCAAAAAGTGCTTTCTGGTGTAACTGTTAGGTAGAAATGATTAGTTGGAACTCAGCCTTAAGATAATTTCAAGAAACCTTAGTCAGGAGAACATTGGTGATGTTGAAATGTTGCCAATGTTGTCAGAATCTATTTTAAGCTAGTAACCTTATCTGCATTGCAAGTTACCTGCTCTGGCTAAAGCCTTTTCAAAATGGTTGTTGTTAAGGCAATCAGAAACAGCCTACCTTTCAAGAGAATTGGCTGTGATACTAAAAATTGTATTACTACTATGTACCACTACAATTAGAAACTATCAGCATAGGTTTTCTTCAATTTTATTGTTGGTTTGGCTGACTGGTTATAATGGAGCTAGAGGGCTGAAAATTAGAACATTTACTCATGTTTAGAAGAAAACATTCAAGCTTTTTTTCAGGGGGGCAATTCATAATGTAATTTTATGCTAAATTAGTTCCTCAGGTAGTGTCCATGCTTGTTTTTTATTGTTGGTATGGCTGACTGGTTATAATGAAGCTAGAGGGCTGAAAATTTGAACATTTACTCATGTCTAGAAAAAAACATTTAATTTTTTCTCAGGGGTGGTGGTAATTCACAATGTAATTTTATGCTAAATTAGTTCTTTAGGTAGTGTCCATGCTTGTTTTTTGATAATTCGAACTTTTTTAGCAATCACTGTTCCCAAAAAGGCGAAATAAGTAATTTATTCATTGATCACCCCATTTTCCAATTTTTTGAATTAATCACCCCTAACAAAAACGTTGGTCACATGACTGTTTCTTTTGAATGGCAACCAACCACTGACGTGTCCTGATTATGATTGAAATGGCTAGGTAGCTCCCAATAGATTTTTACGTACTGTATTTTTCAGCATTGAAGACGTAACACCAGGCATGTTCTCAAAATAAAAAGCCCCCCCCTTCCCCTTCATCTTCATAGCCCTTCACATAATCGGGTTATTCTATTATCTATTTGAATCTATATTAATCCACACAGGGGCTGGCTGTTTACATGATTAGCATAGCACAATGATGTTAGCATATGATAAGCATCTGCCTCCAGAAACAGAATTTTTGGGGAAAAAAAAAACATCTTATATGCTGTAAAACACGGTATAACACTTGTGTGCGGGTGCGTGCATGTATGTAATACTGGGTGTTCATGGATGATCTTTCTAACTCAATTGGGAAAATAAACGTTAACATAACTTGCCAGTCACAGTCAATAATTAAACAACCATAGTGTCAAAATTTAAAGTCCTGTAAAAAAATTGCATTGAAAAATAAATATGATCAGAATACATTCTATTAATGACATCACAGGCATTTTCTACCGGAAAACATCTAGGATAGAGTCGAAAAATATCTCAGAGCATCTAGATCCTGGAGAATCAAGATGTTTTTTCTTCTTGATCACATTTAAAACAGAGTGAAAATGAACGTTTCAAAATATCTAGATTTGGGAGAATCTACATATTATTAATGAACCCATCAAAATAAGGTTTTTTTTTTTCCGGAAATGAAAAATAGTTTTTAGAAGGGAGAACTAGTTGAGACCTAATGCCAATTTTCAAGTTGGTAGACAAAACTGTATGGCGAGGAACACTGGAACACTCAAACACAGAAATATAAAAAAATATAGAATCCTTTGCTCGATTGTTCAGGGTCTGCTAGAGAATGAAGACAAAGTCATGGAGTTGTTTTTTGGGGTTTTTTTTTACAAATATAAATACACTTCAACTTTACAGCTCTTAGTGGCATATACCACACCTAAATGAAGTTCAATTTCCAGCCAGGTGTGCTAATTTCTCAGTGAAACATTCCTCAGCCCATAGATCGGAAGGGATGGACTGATTCCTTGCCCGCCAGGGTCACTTGATGCAACTCTTTCTTTTTGAGGAGCTACAATAAAGACAAAGCAAAGAATATACCGATTCTAATTCACCCCTGACGGAGAGTTACTCTGACGTATCCGTCTGGAAATTGAACGTTGTCTGATTGTGTTACGATTGAGCAATGCTTGTAAAAAAACAAACCTTATGACTCAGTCTTTATTCTGCAACAAAACCTGTACAATTATGTTGATATTTGCATTTTCTGTTGGAGTGAAGCAAAGAGCCACTCACAGAACCCATTTGACAAGAGGGTCTGTTGCATTTGCAGTTTCTTCCAATGAAGTTGCCTTATAGATTGTCGGATTGAGCTGAAATTTGGTACTGGAGACTTTTGGACCAGAGCTCAACTTCCGTATACATCGAACTATAAGAAGTTCTCTTACACTGGCTACAGCTTCAACTATTCCTGCTGAGAAAATGACCCTCCACCATTTTGAACACTGAGACTAACAGACTTAACAGACTTGAAGTATGCTAAAATATTTTATTGTATAGAGATGATTAGAAATCCAACAACACTGGAGAGCAAATAGTATTTTATAGAGATTTCATCAAATCAAATTAGGTGGGTGTCTGTTGAAGGCATGCATCCCCCCATCTCCTGGTTGGTCAGCTTACACTCTCAGGCAAACCTGTGCAGATCAGCATGCAACCTTGGGTAGGCCTGCATACCCTCTCCTAAAACCTTAGAAATTAATTTTTTCTCAAAATTATGAATTCATTTGATCACTTTTGGTGTTGATCTGTTTTGATGTGCAAATTGTTGTCGGATTAAAATTATTCCCATGTTTTATTTTGCATTCGGGTTGCTCGAAAGAAAAACGTATTATCAGGTTAAGGTTACATCTTTTGATAAAAAAAATTCCACCAAACTAGCATAAGAACTGGGAGAAAGAGAAATTCACGTCTATGGCCACCTATGACAAATGGAAATTAAGGTTGCAGTTCAGCATTATAGCAGCATAGTGAATAGAACCATCTCTTATAAAGCGTTCAAATGTTTCCTTTCTTAAACCTAAAAGATTTCCAGAAGCTTTAAAGATATTATGAATTGGAAGCACATGAAAATAAAGTAATATTTTGTGGCACACCTACTTCGAAATCTGATTCTATTTGACTTATATCACTGATTTCTTTAGCAATAAAATTATTATTATTTTTTTTTTCATGTGAGCACAAATGCAGGGCCCATCCTAATCGGCAAATTTTTATCACAAAATTTGACCTTGTAATATGTGCTGTATATAAATTATGACTAGCTGAATTTGGATGTGCCTTTGTTTTTCCTCTGTGAAAGTCCTTGAAATTCTGGAGCACAGACATATACACACACTTTAGTACCTTATGTAATACAAATGCAGCCAAAATAACATTAGCACCGAGAGAGAAAAAAATCTTTATTGCAATTTTCGTATGGAAAGGGAAGGTCTAGTTTAGCTTTATACCTACATTGTAAATAGAACCCACCTCTAAAACCTGAAAAAAATTTTTTTTCAAAACTGACAAATTTCCGTGAGGTTCAAATAGTTTAAAAGCATATAAAATTGAAAGGAAAAGAAAAAATCTTTCTCTGTCAGTTCACCAATTACATTGTCTGTGCTTCTAACCACGTGGTTATTGATTTTGAAGCCTACAAATTAGTGCCCAAAAAGAAATTAAAAAAAAAAAAGTATCACATATTTAGGTTCAAAACCTTTCTTGGAAGATGCTGATTCATGCTGATTCATGATATATATATATATATATATATATATATATATATATATATATATATATATATATATATATATATATATATATATATATATATATATACTTTTATTTTATGGATCTAACTCTGAGTTTTTGAGAAAATCCTTGATGAAAAGACGTGGGAATTTTTTTTTTTTTCATAGCGTGAAAGAAGATTCCATTGAAATCAACAAATTTTTTTTAATGCAAAATTTAATCTAAAAATTCTATCTTTTAGATATGCCTTTGTTCTTCTTCTGTGAGAAATGTTGTTCTCAACTTAAAGAGTACAAACATTCATACTTTTGTACTTCATAATATAGACTAGTGTATACCTTTAAAAAATGATGTTATTTATGTATGACCTGCCATTAAAGAGCCTAAAACTATTTTATTGGGTAATTAATTTTTGATAATTCAAGTATCCTTGTATTGAGTTTTCATTAGAGTCTGAACTCAACTCAAGGTCTTTTAAAACTTGATCGGACAAAGTTTCAAGGATAACATGAAACATTTCTTTCATTCAGTCAGTCACTCCTTTTTTTTTTTATTCTAGTTTCAAACAATCAGCGTTTCTGTTACATATTCTTTATTGCTTTAACATCAGACTGTCACATTTTATGACCCCTTCATAGTTTTATTGGCTCTGTAAATCTATTTCGCAAAGCCCAATCCATTATAAGTTTCAAGTAACAGGACCCTGACATACAGACAACTAACATATTAGACTTACTATTTTGCGAGTCATTATATAGGTAGGTATTTTTCACGCAAGAAATAATCTTGTGAAAGGAATTACAACTGGTTCATAATAATAGTACAAGTTGTCTCCCTTCCTACACATATAAGATCAGAGTATTTAGATCAAGTACGAATATGAATTGGAAAATACAGTTTATAGCAATAAGTGTGTGTATCTATCCAGGTTCCTTTTTTTGATTTTCATTATATCCCTAGAAAGGTTTGTGCATAGCTGTTAAATTTTTTATTGGTAACGAATTTTGGAAGAAATGTTTTATGGATTTGAGAGGAAAAGATGACAAGTTTTCAAGTATTAACTTAGATATTAAAGTTCAATAGAGTTGAAATTTATTGTCTTACACTGTTAGATTTTAAAAGTTGCTTCTTTTACTTTTTGTTGGGCAATAAAAATTACACTTAAGGTTTGTCTGTCATCTGTGTGGTTTTTCTCTCCAGTGTTACTGATATAAACTGTCAACAAAGGTTTCTTTATTTCTCAAGTAGGTCCAGCTGGTTGGCTGGCTATGTATATATTACGCGCACAGGCCATACCAATGGAGCTAGAGGGCTGGGAATTTCAACATTTACTCTTTATCATGTCTACAAGAAACGTTTTTGTTTTTTTTAATTCTCTCTCCCCTAAAAACGTTTTTAGTTGGAGGTTCAGTTTGCAATGTAAGTTAATGCTAAATTGATCCATTAGCTTGTGTCTGCCTATTTTTTTTTTTTTAATTCGTTATTTTAATCATCACTGGCCAACAAAAAGAGAAGTAGCTTATTTATTGATTGCCCCTTTTTCAAATTTTTAATTGATTACCCCAAACATAGCATACTGCCAAGAGAAGTTGGTCACATGACGGTTTCTATTGAGTGACTACCCTGACTTGTTTTTCTTTTGCTTAGAGAATTTTTAGAATCATTTTTTTTTGTAAACAAACTAGTACTAGCTGTATGACTGCAGCTTTGGTCTAGGCATTAAAATACACTCTTGAGCTTTGGATTTTGTGATAGACTTGTATGTGTATTATGCTTGACTGTATCACCTTTCCAAATGAATTAGTAGCAGCAATAACAGAAATATGCGTTCACGCATGCACCCCCTTCCTATCTACCTGCAGGAAAAAAACAGGTAAATAGTTGACAGTAATATTTGTCTTACTCCTAATGAGTTTTGACTCTATTTTCCTCACCTGACAATCATAACAATTTCAGACTTCTGGTTAAGACTAAAAAAAGAAAGGTTTAAAATAATGGATAAAGAGAGAAAAGACAAGAGAGAGAGAGAGAGAAATAAAAGGAGAAAGAGAAAATGAGAAGGTATGGACTCAAGTTTTCAGTAGATATCTAAATTGCTTCTATATTATATTAATTATATCCAGAATTATCTAGATTTTCATGTCATTTATCTTGGAAAATATCTAGATAGTATTTTAACGAGCCCCTTTCTATGGCCAGATCTAAAGATTTTCTCTGATTAAAGGAAAAATGTTTTTACAAAAGCCGAAATATCCTAAGAAAACTTATAAGATTCTGTCAGAATGGAATTCAACCCTGAAATAGCAAGTTTTAATGATTATTTTTGACTGGATGAAGTATTCTATTAAAGCTTGGTTTCTCAAAGTAAGGGTCAGGACACCTCCAGGGGTCCTTTGAAGATTATTGGTGTCACAGAAATATTTTAAAATTCATTTTTAAAGAATGTTTTTTTTTTTTTTTTTTTTTTTTTTGAGTAATTTTTTTTTTTTTTTTTCTCATGAAAAAAATAGTGGAGGTATTCTTATATAATTGTGTCAGAGCTACCGCACACTAGGTAATTCAATTATTGGCTGGTGTGGCATTTTTTTTTTTTCTTAAAAATTCCCCGTGTCCGTAAAATGAGTTGATGGCCTATATCAGCTTTGTCATAGCAGTCTTTCTCCTTTCATAAACTGTTTTTGTCTGAAGTTGATAATTGGTTGCCTGCATATTCATGTATATAATTGGTGCTTATACTAAAGAGCTGTTTTCACAAGTATTAGACTGAACAATTGAATAAAGGACATTTGGTTTTAGTTTAAAACACATTTTCTTTCTTTTGTTAGTTTAGAGCTGACATGAACACATAAGACATTTTTCATCTTTATTTGGGCTTATCTTTCACTTCAAAAGTGTAGATCATATTACAGAAAGCATACTTAATTTCTATTTTAAACAAACATGTTAATTATAATTATCATTGATTTTGAAGCGAAAACAATTGTAATTTTACAATATAAATTATAAAATAGACTTTCTGGAAAAAATTTCATTGGATATAGCAGTAATAATTTGTATGTGTATTGTGCTTGACTGTATCACCTTTCCAAATGAATTAGTAGCAGTAATAACAGAAATATGCGCTCACATATGCACCCCTTTCTTATTTACAGGCAGGAAAAAACAGGTAAAATAGTTGACAGTAATTTTTGTCTAACTCCTAATGAGTTTTGATTTTATTTTCCTCACCTAAAAATCATGACAATTTCAGACTTCTAGTTAAGACTAAAAAAGAAAAGTTCAAAATAATGGATAAAGAGAGAGATTACCTGCAGGGAAAAAAAGGTGAAATAGTTGACTGTGATTTATTTAGTAAATGCTCAGATTGGCCACGGTTATAAAAAATGTTGTCAGGGGCCAATGGTTACCCATACGTGTGTTAGAGAAATTATTTTCAGTTAATCAAATGGATTAGGGTTGAAACTTATTTCTCTGTACAGGCATCCCTCAATATAACGTGGTTAGCGATATAAGGTTTGTGAGTTGCAGACCCTAATATTTTTGCCTATATTATCATCTACTCCTTCACAAAACCACGAATGGAAACAATTTCATTCAATTACTCATTTAATGTGACTAAAATATTGGATTTCTTCAACTTGCAATCAAATAACATTATTTATCATTAAGTGTTTTACACACAATTTCTTTAGTAATGCGATGAAAACATTCGTTCTCGGGTAAACTTGTTATGGCACTTGTTTAGATTATCTAGAGTTTTGTGATAATTGTAGTTGTCTTTCTTGGACCCCATCACCCGCATTATAAAGGGATACTACTGTACTTGTATTTGAACCCAACTAACCATCATAAAGATCTTTACACTTTTAGTTGATGTCTTAAGTACTACTAAGACAATTCACTTGATACTTATTTCACCAGGCTAGAGTAATCAGAAACTTTGATCTGACATGACAAAGTTTATATAAGCTTTTTGCTTTATTAGAAACCCTCAACCAAAACTGTCAACGCAGGTTTCTCTCAGTTTTTAAGCTGGTCTGGTTGGCTTGCTTAAGGTTGCCTGTTTAGATGTTTGGTTTTTTTTGGGGGGGGGGGTCGAATTTGTGTATCCAGTGTTGACAGTACTTGGATTTAAAAAAAAACATTTTCACATTTCAAAGTCATGTCACCAATTGAGATATTTCATTTTTTTCATTTTTTTCAAATTTGACACTGACTTCCAGAATCGAAAAATTGAAAAACCATATCTAAGTTGGCAACCGTGTATGTATGTAGGTATATTTACAGGCCGCACTAACGGAGCTAGAGGGCTGAAAATTTAAACATTCACTCCTTATTATGTCTAGGAAAAACTTTTTTGTTTTTTTTTAAATTTCAAATTCCCCTCCTTCTGTAGGTTTTTAGTGGGGGTTCTTTTTGCAATGTAGGTTTCTGCTAAATTGATCCCTTATTTTTCGCCCATCTGTTTTTTGAAAATTAAGACTTTTTTAGTGGTCCCTGTCCTAAAAAAGCGAGTAACTTATTCATCGATTCTGCTTTCTCTCCAAAACTTCATTTGTCAGTAAAAAAACAATGGTCACATGATGGTTTCTATTTGGTGACTAACCAGACCTGTTGATATAAGTATTGGTATATACCAGACCTATTTTCTGTCTTAATCTAAGGATGATTGACCTCTTGGTGTTAAGTTGCTCTCTACCTATCTTCCCATTTATTATCAATGTGACAGCCTTTTAACTCGGTTAACCGAGCAATACCTGTACTGTATGCTTGAACCTATCTATCCAGAGGACTAATAATATGTACAACATGGTGGGTGTGTGTACCTCCTTTTCGCTTCATAAATACTTATGAAACTTTTCAGGTAGGTTTTTACAGTTGTTTTATTGTTCTATATTGTAGGATTAAAAGCATAAATGTAGTCCAAGCTATCTTGTAAAGAAAAATTAATTTTGCATGACGTAAATATTACTAGATTCTCCTTTCTTACCTTTAAAGTGACTTTGTTTACATTCTCGTACCTGTTGAGTTTCATTGTTAAAAATGTTTGACAGTCGTCAGAACCAAGACAAAATTTCCTCTCTGCAGGTGGAAAGGTCTTTTAGATTGGTTTGAGGGGGGCATGCTCCCCTAGAAAATTTTGAAAACAAGGTAGGGTAAAATTGCATTTTGGGGCATATCAGCTAGTGAAACCGAGAGTTGTCTGG
>OY735239.1:31520402-31727902 GCA_963457665.1 Thysanoteuthis rhombus
ATACATTCGTACCCAGCCAGCCGGACCAACTTCAATACTGAAGAAACCTATGTTGACAGTTTCTGTGATAAATTTCCTAAATCGTGAAGTTTATGGAGAAGGTACTGCAAATGATCAAATGTGTCAAAAGTGGTTTGCAAAGTTTTGTGTTGGTGATTTCTTGCTTAACAATGCTCCACAGTTTGGTTGACCTTTTGAGGTTGATAATCTGATCGAGTTATAACTTGAAAAAAATCAATGTTATACGATGTGAGAGATAGCCAACGTCAAACATTTTTAACTTTATCTTTTCGTGTTCATTCAAAGATTTTTCTTTCTTATGCTCAGCATGTTAGAAACCTTAAACAAAAACTTTAAACATCATCATAGCTTTCTTCAGTTTTTTAGTTGGTTTTAGCTATGTATGTATGGTGTATACAGGCTGATAAATAAAACATTTATTCCTTATTTTGTCTGGGAAAAATGTTTTGGTTTCTATTTCTTTTTAAAAATTCGTACCCCTAAATAAGTTTGGGAGTGGGGGTTGGGTCAATTTACAATGTAATTTCAAGGTAGATTAGTCCCTTATATTGTGTCTGGCAACATTTACACTTGTTTTTTTGTTTTTTTTTTCAAAATTCAGACTTTTTTAGTGATCATTGCCAAACCAAAAGCGAGGAAAGTAACTTATTCATTGATCACCCCTTTTAAAAAAATTTTTAATTGATCATCCCCAACATGCCATGCTGCCAAAAGACATTAGTTATTTCGCAGTCTCTATTGGGGTATCAACTAGATGTGTTAATAACAAATATATAAAAAAAATTTGCATATTTGAACTCAGAGAACTAAAATCAAAGAAGTAACCCACTCTTTTTTTTCATCTTTGTAGCTTTCCCAGTTCCTCGTGGTTTTCAGAGCCAAGACGAAGACTCTGCACAAAGAACACTGGAAGAAGATCAAAAGTCACAAGAAGGAGATCAACCATCATTGCCCCACAGAGCAATGGAAAAGAAGAGAGCTTTGGAGAAAAAATCAGGTAAAGTATCTAACTCAGTTTTCTGACACTATGAATATAAGAGAATCATGGTCAACGTTACATGGAAAGATCACAAGACAGCACAGTATATAAGGAAGAAGACAGGTGTCTGTGACATCATAGAAACAATTAAAAAACTCAAATAGCAATGGGCAGACCATGTTGCAAGAATGACAGACAACCGATGGACATCACGTCTCACAACATGGTCCCCAGAGATCACATAAGAAACCGAGGCCAACAGAACACAAGATGGAGAGATGAACTTGACAGATTCAGAAAATACTGGCTCTGCAATGCCCATGACGGAATTGTAGCGAATCCTAGGGAAGGTCTATGTCCAACGACGGACGTAAAAGGCTGATGATGATGATGATTTGTATATAAACGATTAATCTAAGTAATCATCTTCTTCCCTGAAGACAACTTTCAAGGAAGCTTAGTTTTATAGTCTGTGGTATTAATAATTTCTTTTTTTTAATCATCAATTGGAGTGCACAAATGTTTTTTTGTTTTTTTTTGTGCAAACAATTTTGTCTGACCGTATGTTACCAATAAGACAGAATGTCAGGGAAAAGAGAGTTTGATACTTGTATTTCAACAGAGGTCTGGATGATTGATTCAGGAAATAATCTCTGACTTTTTGTCTTATAAATTTATATATACATGTATATATATATGTATACAATACAAATCAGGAATGCAATATGATATTATGCGATGTGTGCTAGGTTTATTTCATAAAGTGCTTGATACATTAAACATTAAGTTGATTTAAAGAAGAGCTTAAAATATAAGTGAGTAAGGATTTGCTACGTTTATGTTTCTGCCCTGTTTGTGAATATATATATATATATATATATATATATATATATATATATGGAAGTGAGGAAATATATATATATATATATATATATATATATATTTCCTCACTTCCAAGTGAGGAAATACATGGCTTTTTCAAGAAACACTTCATTTCGCCATAATTCCATCATAACTATGCTGATCTGTCGAAGGTCTACCATCTTCAAAATAGTATCCACACCTTAGATCAAAGCTGTCACAGCTCTTTGTGTCCAGACAAGTGCCTGCTTACCACATCATTATCTACAAAACCCGCGAGGACATAGTCAAAAACTCTCAAGTACAGACATCTACTTAGCCGAGAAAGAATTTCTTCTCCGCTTGAGTGATCAAACCATGGAATGCTCTCAGTGAAGAGACTCTTTCCTCCAAATCGATTGATGCTTTCAAAAACAAATCAATGAAGGGTATCGAAAACTCTGTTCAACTATCAATTTTCATATTAGCACTGTCCCAAGTTGTCTGCTTGGCTGAGCAAGATTGTTTGGTAGACCGCGTATGGTTTCATGATGCTATTCAGCTGTCATTAAAACCTATTTGGAGGTATTAACCTTTTATATATTCGATTAACTCATGTTTATGTGCTTGTCTAATCATACCCCAATGATTATCAAACACCAGAAAACTATGACTCTTAAAATGAGGAAAATTTCAGATGTGTCCACACATTTCTATAAGACTCCTCTTGGTTGGTTGGTCAGTCCCAGCTATATTAAACAACAGAAATACGAAGGAAGGAAGAGTTGTGATGTCATTAGAAGCGTAAAATCATTAAAAGATGTAAAATTTATTCAGTTCAATTTTTTGTATGTGCTACTAATGATGTCATATAGAATATCCAAAGCCAAAAATGTCCCCAAAACTGCTAAAATGGCCATTTATGATTTCTATTGAAAATGATAATTGCAGAATATTTTTATATCGCAATATTTTACAAGTATGAGAATCAATTGACTTGAAGAAAAACTTCTTACTCTTCTTCCTCCTCCTCTTCCTCCTCCTACTACCACAGACAGTGAACACATTATTAAAATGATGGTCCTTGTTAGGATAATTTATTAAATGATTTCTATGCATTTTTCCTTCTACAGCTATGCTGGCCGAGGTATCAAAAGCCGCAGAAGCTCTGGTTGCTCATTTTTCTAAAAGCAAAGATCCATTTGATAAGGTATGGAAGTTTTGATTCTGGCAATGATCTACAATCTTATGTTCATTTTACTTTTCTTCTTCATTTCAAGGGCTTCTCAAAGTAAGGGTCGGGACAAAATTATTGGGGTTCGCAGATCTAATTGAAAAACTTTTTTTTTAAAGGATTATCATTTAAATAGTGTTTTTTTTTTATCATATCTGTATGAAAATGTGTTCTTTCTGGTGCTTATAGTAAAAATGGCTCAATGCTGTTCTAATTTTTCTTGAGTAAATTTCTTGTTGGGTTTCGGTAATTTCATTTTATTTCTCCTTATATTTTGCACCTCCTTTGTAGGAGAGCTCCATCAGAGTAAACTCAATTTTCATAACATAATTCCATTGTGTTCAATGATATTAAATTTTCTTGTTCTGCACATCCTCCATCTTCCAATAGATAATTAATTGATTGGTAATTTAATTATTTTACTTACCTAGAAAAAAATAAAGAAAGGCCACCAGAAGATTACAAAAATTTAATATAATTCTGAAAAATTGTACTGAATTTCTGTGTTCAATTCAAGATATCATTTCTTCCCCCTTCAGCTTCGTCTTGGTAGTTCAATTGAAACTCCTGAAATTGGTGAATTGGTACTTTCCCAGTTATGCCCGGCTGTTGCCCAGGTAATTAATGATGGATTGAAACCTTATGAATCAGGTTTACATGTGTTTGGGAGAGTCCACATTACTGTCTGGAGAGTGGCAGAAGCTTCTGCGGAACCTGGTAAGTTCATGCTTTTTATGATTGTTACATACTTATTCCACAACCACAAAAAAAAAATAACAACTTTATTCCTATATAAACATTTAACATTTCACACACTCGCCCACTCAATGTTAAAAACAGCGCATAGATAAAATTAAAAGGACAATTTTATCTCCATATAATCCTTTAATGTTTCACACATTTGCCCCCATGATGTTAAAAGTAGTGCACAAATGAAAACAATTTAACAATATAACTTCTGTATTTACCACTGTTTTTCTTTCACCAGGAGATAATCCTGTAAGCCTTAGTTCATTTTAAAGCTAAGTGGAATTATCTCCATTTTATGAGCGTAAAGACAGATTCTACCTTTATTGGATTGTTCTATCTAAATTGTTCCACACTCTAAAGCTGATATCAAATCACCGTGACCCCAATAAATAACCCGCTTGACCAACCAGGCAAGTAGGCTACAGATTCTCATCTCTTTGCTCATCTGTGTGTCTCTCCAAGTATTCCTGGTCACATTTTGGGGGCTACAAGGTTGAAAATTTGCATGAGTACACCATTAGATACCATCTAAAAACTTTTTTTTCTTAAGTCCTTTTTGGGGCCTCGATGATCATTTATGGTCAACAATGCCCAAATCTCATGCGAGTATTATTTTGATAATTTTAGATAATAGATCCATTTTTTACAGATAATTTTTTAGATGATTAGTTCTGCTACATGCATGGGCTATGGTGATTCATTTATACGAGGTACAGATATATATGTATGTATATACATTTTTATATTTCTAGGTCCTTCCACCAGGGCTATTTGTGACATTGTGAAGGAACTGAAGAACAGACCAACCCTTGTGTCCAACAAACATAGATTTGATGCCTTCATCTTTGCTCTGTTGAAGTGAGTAATTTTAGAATTTCATTCATTGGTTATCCTTCATATTTCTTTTCATCATCATAGATGCAAGATATCAAAAAATCAGTTCATTTTCCATTTCTGTTCTAAACTCCCAAATTATCCAGAACTAGGACTTCCCCGTTCAAAAGGTGCATTGGGTATCATGAAAATCTTCAGGAGGTTTAAACTTGAAATAACTAGGCATTGATGTCGTTAATGAAAATCTGAATATGGTCAAAACAGAATTTTTTAAAAATGCTGTTACATCATTCAAGTATAATTTAATTTAATCTCATTCTATAGGAAAATAACCCTGATTCTCTCCCTCTCAATTGTATTCCAAGAACAGCATCGAAATGATTAGAAACGCACATTGCATCTTCAGCAAGTCACTTTTTATGGCCACAAAATATGTTCATTTCAGTCTGGATTTTTATTGTAAATATTGTGATATTGAGTGCTCTCCCCTACATATCTGCAACTGCTGATCCAAACAATTTCAAACTTGACACTGCAATGTCCACTGCACTGTCCGACATATCGGATGAATATCAACTTTGTTCTGGGAGTCAGTTTTTCGAGTAAGAGTTACTCTGAGTAAGAAAAAAAGAAAATGTGTATAAATATATATATATATATATATACACTGAGATTTCACAGATCATAGCAAGGATTGCTTCTGTCGTATCCTCTCAATAAAATGTATTACCATTCAATAAGGCATGTATCTAAGGTCAGTAGGCCAAATTAGATCCTTGCAATATGCGTGTATGGCATGGCAAGTCTCTTGTGCTGAGGACTTATGCAGGAAATAGTGAGAAAACATTAAAAAAAACTGAAAGAAAACCAATCTCATCTCCGATTCTGTCTTGAGTTTTGAGAAAGGTTATTAATATTCAGAGTTTTTTAGACAATTGAACTCTTTCTTGATGTTTGTGTAGTTAACACAATTTTTCAGCTGATCTATTCTACGGCTTTCTCCAGGTATACTATCCAAATGTTATGGTGGTATTTTTTTCCAGAATAAACACTGTAATGTTGGATTTGTGTTTTTCCCTTTCTTTACCTTATTGGACCTGGATTTCCAAACCTTGTTCTTGTCGAGAAGCAGAAACCACATCAGGTTGCACTTGTCTGACCTACACTCTGTCGACATGTTGGTGTGGACTGCTTCCTTGATTTTTTTTGGCTTCCAATAGCATTCCCTGTCTATAATCCAGACTTCTTCCCCGAGAGGATTGTGCTCGTCTTTCTCTCTCCAGATATGGTCAGCCATCCCAGATCTTTCTATTTAGCCTTTAATTATGGCTTTTTTGTGCTCATCTAGTTGAAGTTAGATAGGTCTACCTATTTTATCAGTATAAATCTTCCCACATTTACAAGGAATAACATAAATACAGTTATTAGTTATACTCTTCTTGCCTGTCGGACTCAGTTTACAGAGCTTATTTCACTTGGTATCTCAAAACTCTCAGTGTTTTTTTACAAAGATCTCTATAGATAGCTCCCCTGGGTCACAACTGCCAAGTAAGTAGATGTTTGTTTTTCTAGCTGTATTTTACATTCTATTCTTCCCTGGTATAACTATGTGACCCAGTTTCCCATCTTATGGTGCGCTCAAATAAGGGATACCACCGTAGGGAGTTGACTCACCGGTTGCCAACCTTTTTATGCCTAGCAACCACTTTTGTGAAGAAGAAATTTCCGTACCACCCTTTAATTTTTAAAAGCCACATAGCGGATATTTTCAATGGCTATAAGTATCTACATGTGTCAAAAATGGCTCAAATTGGATAGATTTCATTTCCAGGTAAACTAGTCAACTTTATACGTCCAAAACTTTTACAAAGGTCGAAATAAGTAAATATACTATGCTTTTATCATATATTAAGACAATCATAAAAATAAAAGGTCATCAGTCATGCAACCTGAAAATCATATGTGTTGACTTTCAGTGTTGTCTGAGGTGGAAGTATGATAGAAATAATACCATATGACCTAGTAATGGGTCTATTGCCCCCTTGAAGCTGAAATTGCCCAGGTTAGCAACTACTGGTATTACTATAATAAGTGTAATGTAGAAAGTGTTGTGCACCAAGAAAAGAGAGTTACCATTTTAATTCATCTGGTTTCTTTGTTAAGTTATGAAATCTGAGAAGTCTTCTGTTTTTCTATTCATAAAATCCTTCCCCTTGTCTCTTCACCAAGTGTGTCTGCAATTTCGTACATCATCAGTTTTTATGACATCCTTATTCATTATCTTCTTAGCTTCTTAAAGCCTTTGGAGTTTTACTAAAAGAAGTATGATATTAATTTACTTCATGGGTAAATCTGTAGTTAATGATTTGCAACTTTGCAGGGTTGCAATTAGATATTTTTCAAGACCAAAATCGGGCAATGGTATTTGGTTCATGAAATAAAGATTTGGTACTGGGAAATATTTGCAAAAGATAACAATCCATTAAACACATATGATATGAAATTACATAAATATACATGAACAATAGATTAATTATTGTTTTTTTGAAAACCACTTCCCCATAACAGGTTTTTATTGGGGGTTTTCAATTTATAATGAAAGTTTACTCCTAATTGTTCCATTACTTTGTCTCCAGCTTCATTCATCCTTGTTTTTAAAAAAATTTTTTATTCATTGATCACCCCTTTTTTCAAATTTTAATTGATCACCTTTTTGAGTACAAACCAGACCTGTTTGTTTTTTTTTTTAAATATATAAATTCATGATTCAAACCATACTGATAATATTTCCACCACGACTGCTTAATTCACGAGATAAAAAGCAGCATATGCGTGTGTGGTGGTGATTCATAATTTCCCTTAGAATGCCTGTTGTTAGTTTTGTTCAAGGTCTATAAGGATTAAGTGATGTCAATAGTAATAAGACACGACTTGATATAAAATGGGTTTGGGTTGGCATTTTGAACTTTTTGATACCAAAAATTGGGCAAATTCGGTACTGAACAAAACCATTTGGTTCTAAAAATAAAGATTTGGTAATTGAGGAAAATTTGCAAAAGATAACAATCCCTAATAGACGATTTATGTGATATGATATAAATATACATGAACAATAGATAAGAAATATGTATTTTCATCGATTTTTTCCTGCAAGCTTAGTCTGATGATGGATTTTGAATTATCTGATTATTTTGGTATCGAAACTACCTAATTTGGTCTTGTATGGCCAAAGACATCTGACAACCTTGCATCTTCATTTTGATAATTATAAATGATTTCCTAGATAAGATAACAACTTGTTACTATTGAGTGATCTTTGTTACGATGAACGTTATAAATCTTTTTTTTTTCTGTTTCAATTTCAGCTCTCGCCTGTTGGACTTCTGGTTGGGTTATCTGCGCCACAAGGACAACTTGCTCTGCCATTTCTATAACGCTGGTGCCCTGCTGCAGCAACTGTACATCAGTGATCTTGAGAATGCTTATGAAGAAATGCTCCTCTCTTTGCAGCCGCTGTCTGTCTTACCATTCCAGCTTGACCTGGACTTTGTCTCTGGAAACAGTTGCCATGAGCCCCCCAATGGCGAGTTCCCTCGTGTCCAAGACACCACCACTTCCTTACCTGATCTCCGGGCCGGTGTTCCAATCCACGGATCACCAAAGATCAGTCTCTCTAGTGTCCGTTATGAAGAGGTAAGTGAGAGTATTGGTTGACTTGATGTTAGATAAAAACAGAACAGAAAAGAAATCTATTTGATTTGGTGTAGGATTGATTTAAAAATCGTAATCTGAACAACTGGATGAAATCAGTTTAGACTGTCGTGTAGCTAGAGAATTGGTAGCCTTGGCTTTGGAGGCTTTGGGGGCTTTGGCTCCTTGAGGGCCCTATTCCCAACATTTATTGAGATTTGATAAAAAAGGAAAATTTTTAACAAATAGATATTTACTATTACTCAGTGTTGAAAATCAACCCCAATGGCTGAATTATTTTTCATGCAATGAATGTATGTATAAATATATCCTTGTTATTATGCACTCTCTGCACTTTCATTCAGTTGGCATTTTTATGGTTGTGCATTGTAAGCAAAATAGGAAAAGATCTGAAATGGAAACCATTTTCCTGAGTTTGCATTATGGAACAAATTTGTATATTTTATTTTTAAAACTAGCATGTACCTGTAAAAAATGACTGGGTTATTTATGTATAGATCAACACTAAGAAGCCTAGAGCTATTTTATTAGTTTATTTGATTATAATAATTCAAATATCCTAATTTTTATTTTTTTTAAAGTTTCAATACAACTCAAGCTGTTAACTTTGCAAATCTAATAGCAGGAAAACATCACACATTGCACAACTATCAAAAAACATGATTGTACACGGACTCATACCATGTATTAGAATTCGAATACATGTAATCCATTTTAAATGAATATGATTTTTAAATGTAAAAAATGTCTTTTAATCGTAGTTGATTATTAGTCTAAAAACTAAATCTTAAAAATAGGGGTCTGTCAGAATATTTCCTTTATAGAAGGAGTGTTAGAGTTTTTAAAGTTTTGAAACCACCGTTCTAAAAGATGAAGTGAGATATAGATATTTACCAAATCAAACTTCTAATTTGTTACTGTGTTATTCTCTTACTACAATCGTATTTTTAGGGTGACTTTCATTCTTTATGCATAAATTATTCATAGGTTTTCCTGGATAGATAGAATACATTATTTATACATCCATTTTTCTATGGAATTTTGATTTGATTTCTTCAAGTTTGAGTATTAGAAACTATAGTCCCTAACTGTCACCAAAATAGTCAAAATAGGTTTCTTCTATTTTTAAGTTGGTCCGTCTGGCTGGCTATGTATATGTCCTGCATACTGGCAGCAATAATGGAGCTAGAGGGCTGAAAATTTCAATATTTACATTATGTCCATAAATTCCTCCTCCTCAAATTGGTTTTCAGAGGGGGGTTCACATTACAATGGAGGGTCATACTAAATAGATCCCTCACTTTGTGTCCACCTGTTTAGTTTTTTGGGGGAAAAAATCACACTTTTCAGTGATCAATGCCCAACAAAAGAAAAGAGGAATAACTCATTAATTCATCACCCCTTTTTTGAAAAGTTTTCAATTGTTCACCCCCAACTCTTTATGCAACTAAATGATGTTGGTCACATGATGCTTCCTATTGAGTGCCTAATTCTTATCTTTGTTATGGTAATGCATAAAGAAAGATCATTGATTAAGAATAGCCTACTGATCAGGACTTGAGCTGTGAAAGAAATGAGCAGTTCTATTTCAAAGTGCCTGTTGTAAAACATACTTAATGGCAGTTGGAGAAACTTCCAACTAAAATATTTCATTAACTCTTGAATTCATAGAGATAAAATAGAATGTTAGTTTCACGTGAAATAACTTCTGATTAACTAGACCAATTGATGAGTTCCACAATATTTTATGGTATTCACTGAAGAGTTCCACAGTCAATTCCAAGCATTTTATGAATTCAAGAGTTGAGAGCCATAATGAGAAGGAGAATTTTTTCCCTCCCTAATAAATACATTTATAGGTGTTAAATAACTGTCTTCAGGTGGAATTCTGTCTTTAACAAATAAAAGTTTGACCAATTTTTTTTTTACTTCTAACTTTTTGGCAGTCAAACTAGCATGAAAATATTTTTTGAGTTAGCAACACCTAGTTTCAGTCCAGCACTCGTGTGAATGTTTTAACAATGGTAATTAATCTTTGAACTTCAAGTAAACTCTGTATTATGTAATTGTTTTTTCTTTTCTCATTTCCAGCCAAACGATGATCATGCTCTCGGACAATCTGCTGCAAAAGCCTGGAAATGGTTAAGCAATTCCACAGCCAGCGCCTTACCAATTGCCAAGTCAGTCATGGCCAACGTTGCACAAAAAGTGACCCCTTCCATCTCCAGACTTAGCTCTTCCATGACCAGAGCCACAGCTGGAGACCTGGTCGAGACGAAGGTCACTGATAATCTGAACATGGACGATGTCACTCTACCAGTGCTTGATCCTTCCCATGACGAAGAGGATGAATCCTTGTCAAGTGCAGACAACTCAACATTGCAGGGGTCTAGTGTTAAGTCGTTTACAGTGGAAGACTTGAAGTCTTCCGAAACCAATGAAGAGAAAGCGGTGCCAAACTCCTTAACAGGCGTAGAAAAGAACAAACCAAAAATCAAAAAAGAAGGCAAGAATGTTATGATCGATTCCAAAGGCTCAGAAAAACAGAAAGAGAGTTTACTCGATGAATTATTTCCTGATGCAAACGGTGTAGAGAGTCTCCAGCAACAGGAACGACCCCATACTGTGTCTAACCTTGCCCACAAGTTCTTGGGAATTGGAACTGGTAAACGTAAGCAGGCATACAGGAAAGGAGTCACAGAATATAGTTTTGATAGCGAGTCTGAGCCAAATCTGAAGAGGTCACAAAGTATCAGTTCAGACAAGGATGAGAGTTTATCTGGACAGAAAGAAATTCCTGGTGAAGCTAGTGAGAGCTTAGTAAGTGAGGTTTTGGACAGGTATAGTGAAAAATCACCCAAGACTGAAGTCTCTGACAATGAGTTAGTTCGGAGCAATATCAGTAATGCTAGTAGCAATGGCGCTAGCCAAACTGTCAGTGGAAGTTCAAAATCTTCCTTGACCAAATTAGAAACCCCACCGAATACATTTGATATCATTAAACTGTTTGACAAACTCTTGCTTCCTAACAAACCAAGCCAGATCCCTGAAAACAGGCCCCGTGCCATGGCGGACATTGCCCATGAGAGAAATGGGCCTAACAAAAGTGCTTTCAGTCTGTTTTCCTGGACAACACGTAGCATGGGCTCTCACGATTCCAAATCACTCACCCCTGAACTGTGTAAAGTTACGGAATCGAAATCTATAGCCAATAAGGACCAAAGGGCACAGGATAAAGTCGTAAAATCAGATGAGGAAGAAAACGGCCAAGAATCGGAGGAAAGTCCCACCATGTTGTACAATTGGTATACCATGGAGGAACCGCGTGATGTCTATCATGATTCCACAGATGACGAACACTCACCTCACTTTTCAGAGTCAGTAGAGTCTTCGCTTAATTCCTCAAATCCTCAGGACCAATTTCGAATGCCTGAATATAGGTAAGAGTGTATCCAAGACCTGCAATCAATTTTGTCTTTCAAAATTTGGTATTTCATCTTGGTACTTTCTGTATTCTCAAAAGGGGGTACTCTTGTGATAGTGGGGTCCAGGGCATGATATGCATAAAAGTTGTTCCCCTTGCAAGATTCTTTTTTTGAATTTGGTAGTCTGGACATTCATGAAAGAAATTCCTTGAAACATGCGATTTTGTTGAAAAACCACCAAAAGGCAATAATTGTATTACAATATAAATCAATTTAATAACAATAATTAGATACACAATTTTATACATAGTTATTCAATAATTTATTGAAACACCATTGCCCCACAAATGGCTGACCAACCAGCCAAGCGGACTACTGGTTCTTCTATCTTTGAATGTCTGTTTGTGTCCCCAGGGCACTCTTGGTCATATTCTTAGGGTTACTTGAAATCTATAAACTTTTTTTTGTTGTTTTTTTTTTTAAAAAAATGCATTTTTTGGTATATAAGAGGTTTATCTTTTTAGATAAGTTTTGTAGATAATTAGTTCTGTCACATGCGTAGGCTACGGTGATTCATTTATGTGAGGTACAGATACTTTAATACGATAATGCAAGGGGAATAACTGATACGCATATCACACCCTGAACTGCACAATTACAATTTTGCTGCTTCTTGTTTGGCTAATTCTACAGATATTGCCATTTTGCAGAAGAAAAAAAAGGCCTTCTATTAGAAAAAAATTCATAGCATCTTCACACTTTCAATGCTACTCATTTTTTAAAAACTATTCTCTCTATTATTCCTACTGTTTTCTTCAGACAACATATGAGAGGAATACTGGGTCACATAGTTATACATAGTTACATCAGAGAAGTATAGGAAGTAAAGTACTGCTAGAAAATCTAAGATATTTGTATTTAGCTGCTGTGAACCAAGAATACCATTTACAAAGTTGAAAGTGTTGAATCATGAAATGAATTGTAAAAAAAAAATTCAGATATAAGTTAAAGATTGATATTAATTGATGCTTTTGAATACTGAATGCATCTGGAAATTTTTGTTTTAAACATTGGCAATGGCATGAAAAGATGAAATATATCTTATATGTTTTCTCTTGAATATGTGCTAGGGAAAATCAATAATATTCATTTATTAGATTAAACTGAATGCTGCTAACTAAGTTTTTGACTTTATTTTATTTTACTTAATTGATATTACATGATGTTGATTTTGTAATTTGAAGAGTAATATATCTGGAAATTATATATTTGCTTTATAATTGTATATTTGCTATATGTCATATTTTTTGATAAAATTTCTTTTATAATAATCAGAATATATTGAATCTCCAGATTGAAATTCGTAAAAAGATTGAAAAAGTATTTTTCCAAAATCTTGCAATGTTGGCAAAAAAAGAAAAAAGTGTGTGTATGTATGTATGTATGTATGTGTGTGTTTGTGTGTTGGGGATTTTTATGATTAACCAACATACTTTTCCAACTTTGTTTCCTTGGACGTACAGAGAACCCTCATTAAAACAGACTTTCACTAAGCTGGATATTTCGATAGAACAAACTAAATATGAGTTGTGAGTGTGACCTGAAGGATTGTCACCATCACTTCAAAATACCTACAGCAATCTCCTCTTCACCTTTAAAAGTAAACAAACATGATAGTTCATGGATTTTCTGAGGAGTCAGACCTTGATTGATTAGATCAAAACTAATAAATCTCATGTTGAATGATTTCGTAAAATATGTTTTATGTAGTTATATGATGTCTCATGTTCTGCATATTGTGTATATCAGCAACTTTCATGGGCTTTTGTCAAAAAGCAATGTGTATGAATGAAAACTTCTGTAACTTAAAATCTATGAATTCTATCGTAATAATCTTCATGTTATCAATAAAAAAAGTTATTTTCTCTGGTGACAGATCTGTCGATTACTTCAGAATCAATGAAATTTTAGTCAAAAATGTAAACAGAAACCTTTCCCCCCAGCCCATATAAGTCCATTTTAACGAGGGTTCACTGTAATTTGTCTTTATGTACATTGGCATATATATGAATATCACTTGCAGTTTAATTTCTTTCATTTCCCATAATGATTGCCCTGCACGATCTTCGGTACATGAAAAAGGTATTTGATTGAAGTTGCAATTCAGATTGTTTATACTTCTTCTTGGTGTGGAAAGATCACATGACCATATAAGTGTGACTTTTACTTGAGGGACGTTATTCATTGGCAGCCTTTTCTTTTTTTTTTTTTTTTTTAAGGTTGCTTCAAAATGTTAACCTTATTTTCTGCTTCAAAATTATGAATACATGTTTGGTTTGCTAAAAGCTGTTCTGTTTCTGATATGATCTGAAATATGATTAAATCCTTCTATAAGAAAAAAATAATTATTGTATTCTCTCCATTCTTCCTCATGGAAAGGTTAAATGAACCCCCAGGTAAGAACCACAGCAAGTATTAGCAAAGAAAATCGGCAATCCTTGGAATAACGCAGATTCTCGAATGACCATTTAGGATAGCTAAAAGTGGTTAGATTTAAGAAAAGAAAGTAATAAGTACGCTGTACTTGATAAACTATAACATAATTTGAAAAGCGGTATCTTGAAAAAAGTTTCATTTTCATTATTTTGTTAATAGCTGATCAATTCACTGTATGATTATACATATATATAATGTATATATGTTGGTGAAATGACAAAAAAACTGGTGTTATATCTCGAAATATGAATTGAATCGAATATTTCTATCTTTAGATTTGGAATAACATAATATAACATTTTGATCTTTAGATCGAGAATAACATTATTTGTGAATCTTATCTTATTGACACATTGTTTATTTATACTTTTTGTAGCTTTTTTTATTAGTTTTTGGAGAATATACTGTTTATATTTGTTATCAGAAATTCTTCAGGAGAATATATATATATATATATATATATATATTATTGTGTCATCTACAGACAGCTATTTTGTTGTATTACAACTCTTCAGTGTAGCTATAGACTATCCATTATCACAACCATATATATATATATATGAAATGAAGATTTCTATTCAAATATAAATATTTTTATATAAGCATAAAGAATGGTATCTTTAGTTTGGGAATTACATTATTTAATATTTAGGTCTCTAGATCAAGAATAACATTATAAGTGAATGTTAATATCATATCAATAGGTATATTTATACTTTTTATTAGTTTGAGGAGCATATATTGTTACTTGGAAATGGAATAACCGATCTCAGCCATATTTGGAAAAATCTAGTCACCTTTAGAGATTCAAAATGGCAGTTCAAGAAATCCAAGACAATGCATTATTCCAAAGATTACCAACAAAATGTGTTCATATCATTTTGAAGCACTCTGAATTGACTTGTTTTGAGATATATTTTTGATCCATCTGTGTCTTTACTTCTGTCGATCAATATTCTCAGTCTTCATTCATTTCATTTTCCTCTATGTATTATTGTACCATCATCCATTCTCTTCTAGATTTATCTTGAATTCATTCAATTTGGTCTGTCTCATTTTTGTTTGTAATGATCCACTCGATCCAAGCTCATTCTCATTGTATGTTTTTATTCATTGAAAAATCAATGACGTGAAGTTATTCTCAATGATTCATGCATAGTATTATTCCTCACTCTTTTCTTATATTTTTCAATAATGCTTCTCACATCTTTTCTGTTCCTGTACCAAATGAAATGTCATACAGATTTTTAACTCACCTTGTCCAATTTTTCTTTTATTACACATATATATTCAATATATTCAACAGAAATGATATGAAGAGTGAGTCATATCTGTTGTTATACTTACTTATCCCTCATAGTTTAAAAAGTTTTGGGTAACATACACAAGTAAGCCATGTTTCAAAAGATGTGTAGTATAAAATAATATCAATATACAATATACATAAAACCTTATATGAAATGACAAAGTACACATATGGCATAAACTATACAATAAGAAAGGGAGGTGGTGTTTGATCAACACTGCTAGGGTGCCATGTTAATATAGCTGTTTTGTTTTTAGAATCCCCAAAACAGTTACATGATGAACAACTGATGATCCCAACTAGAGAAAATGTATACATTATTCCATAATAACAAAGTAGATATGAAACGGGGGAAAAAAACACTGAAGAAAATTATATGAATTGCATTGACAAATATTGGGAAATAGATGACTAAAGTGACTTGAAGAAATCTTTTCAAAAAGTTTTTTAATGCTTAATGTTCTAAGCTATAAAGCTTTCTAGAATATATATATATATATAATATATATATATAAAAGTCTGTTGCATTTGTGATAGTAAATGCTCACAACTACTTGCAGACAAAATTGCTTATTATTACTAGTTAGGAAGAAGGTAAATACTGGTCAAAATTACTGAAAATGTTGCATACTTTATCTAAGAATACATTTGAAAAAAACATCTTTATTTATAATTACTACAGGCACAGTAAATGTGGTCTAGAAAGCAGTAGTTGTAGGCTTAAACAAAAACAATACTGTTATACCGTTTCTAATTGCGGCAACCTGGTCACTAAATCAAAAAAGGTACCACTTAAAAGTTAATAATATTTTCGATATGGAGAGACTGGATGCATATCACCGTGACTAGTATTATAAAGCTGGTGGAAAAATGTTAAGCTATTTTTGAGTTAACAGGCATAACTTTACCAATGTGGTATTCTTTCATCCATAAGATATGAGATTAACAAAATAAAATTCTCTCGAGAAAAAAAAAATGTTTATTTATATAAAAAATAAAAATATTGAGTGTTTTGAAATTGCAATATATTCTAATAGTAACAAAATACTTATCACGTACACGTTACATACATACCTAAGGTAATGAAAAAAGATCCCTCCATGTTATGTTCTTTGTAAAACTAAAAGATAAATAATGGATATTTAGCAGTGAATTTGAAAACCAGGGCAGTTCTATGTGTCTATTAAATGTTTTCTATGTTTATTCTCAAAAATAGCAACTGTAAGATGTAAAATATCCGTGGTATTAGACGAAGTGTTCTGAAGCTTTGGGTCAATGCCAGAAATTGAGTTTGATTTTCAGCTGTATAAATAATGCAGATCTATCCTGCCATTCCAGTAATATAATTGAAACAAATAAACCAGTTCTGTTTTCAGATCGTAAGTGTTTATAATTTTGTTATTGTAAGGATATTGTTTAGAGGTTGAACATTATTTTGAATAGTTATCTGGGGTATATGAAATAGACTTAAAGGTGACAAGTACCCAAAGTGTCAATCATTTCACCCTGCTTGCTTTCAAGATAAAAGGATTATTAACTAACACTGGTAAAAATGGTTTTTATTACTGGTGTTTAGGGGTGTGAAAGAATTATTCAAATTTTATATATTATTCATTAAGATAAATATTTATCAAAATTATATAAATTTGTTATATTTATCAAAATGATATATATTTCTGCATTGATTTGAATTTTTTCGTGTATGTCCGGCTTTGAAAATTGAAAAATTATTAGCTGAAGGGGAATAATTTTTTGGTTTTTATAATTGCCCCCCCCCCATTGTATGTGCACCCATGTTGTTGTTTTTTGGGGGGGGGTATAAAAGACTTTTTATTGCGAAAATCATTTCATTTGGTATGGTGACAAATCATCTGTATATTTTCTTTGCTGAGTTTTCTTCTCTTTTGCTTATTTCTCATCGTTTATGTTTGTTTCCAGGCACTAGTGTTGGTTTCTTGGCCTGGCCCACTGTCATCCCTCATTTCACAGGTAATAATTGATGCACCCTCCTTTCCCGTTACGTCTTCCTTTGGTGCTGGTTCTAGCCTATAAACCCTAGATGCTATGGCAGCAGGGGGAAAAAGACCCTAATTAAAACTATTAAACATCTTATCCTCATTTCTGGTATTTCCAATCATCTGACAGTTTTCATTTTACCTTTTACTAACAATACTCACTCAGATAATTTTTTAAAACCTTTTAATTATGTAAATGTTTAAAGGTCGGTATTCAGTTAAATTCTAGCAAGTTTCTTTCCCTTGAGTTTGTAGTGTACTGTAAATAACTATGACTATGCTTTATGTGAGAAATTTGGACACGTTATGACTGTTAAGATAATATAATTATTTCCACCAAAAAGACTGAGGCCTGACGTCGGGTACTCAAACATACAGAATATTATATACAATTAATTAGCTGTGTGATAGATATCTTCCCAAATTTTACCTAAACCATTTTTTAAGGTTTTGAGCAAAAGTACATCAACAATATTGGCAGGAAGATAATTCCAATCAGTTAGAACCCGTTGTGTCCCCGGGCATCTCACAAGAAACTGAGGCCGACAGAACACAAGATGGAGAGATAAACTAGACAAATTCAGGAAATATTGGCTCTGCGACACTCTTGATAGAGAATTATGGCGAATCCTGGAGAAGGTCTATGTCCAACAACGGACATTAAAAGACTGATGATGATGTTTAAAGGAATAAGTTCTTGGAAGTTAAACTGCATGATTCTTAAATAACTTCTGAAAATGTCCTCGAGGAGAAGAAATGTTAGCGGATGAGAACAGCATATTGATGTCTATTCATGATTTTATACATTTGGACCATATCTCCTTGTCAGCATCTATGGACCAGGGATGGGAGTTTCAATTCATTTGAATGGTCCTTATGGATTTGTCTTTATGGCAGTGTAATCAGTTTAGTTGCTCTCTGTTGAATAGACTTGAGTGTTTTAATATCCTCTTAGAAATAGGACCCCTATATTACATTGTGTTGAGATTTATCAAGTTGAACATATGAAACAAGGAATAAATTTGGTCACATAGTTTGAAAATCTAAGTAGATTTCATTATTTTGAAATTATGTAATATAAACTCAAAATATTCAAAATACTGATGTTAGTAGTCACTTCTTGAAATCATATGTTTGTGTATGATATTAAGAGTTAAGCCATAGTGTGACTCTTTATGACTCAAGGTATGTTTTCCTACTATACAGACCAGAGATAACAACTGTTACAAGAAGTCATGAGATTCTCAGTCAATGGAAATTTATAGCTCTGCAAACAATGGAAAGTTTTATTATCATTGAACTACCTATTAAATCTTACTGCTTATACCAGAAGAGAATAATATGTCTCTAAGGATATTGCTATACTGAAGCGGCTAGCCAGTTGGTGGCAGGCTCAATTCTTGCAGCAGCCCCATTTTCTCTGATGGTTTATTCTATTTACATAGTCTAGGGCAAGTTACGCAATGTTTTAGGGGCCTTAACAACAAATATATTGTGCCATGTGTTACTCTGCATATGAAATATTACTTACAATATTCTGCAATTCTGTGATTATTGTTATATATGGGGAATAATATGTATATATATATATATATATATACATAATGTTTAATATTTTGAAATGATATCCAACCTTTATGTACCAAGAAGTATCATTTGGCATAATTATATTTGGTCATCTGCATATAGTTACGCAATCTTAACGCTCACATCAGAAAAGAATAATATATCAATATCAAGGCAGCAGTTTTTCATCTATGCTATTTGAAACAAGGGAGAAACTTGTCAATTTGTCTTATTTACGCACTAATACATATATATGGGCTCAGCTCCATAGTCTAAGCTTATATTTCATATCAATTTTCTTCTCTATCTGAAAACTAAAATGCTTGTCTATGCTCCCTCTAAAATATAATAATTTTCCTAATTTAAAGCTTTTCTTTCCTTTCCTTCATTTCGCTATTGTGATCTTTATAAATGGTTTCTCTCTCCTTGTTTGAGCTTTTACACTTCACAGTTTATCTTAAATCCAGACTTAACTCCTTCACTCTTTATCTTCTAGAAATCACTACAAGAAGCTCCTGAGCTTTTCTATAATAAAAACCATGTTTGGTACACTTATTTTGTCCCCATTATGTCCCCTCAAAAAAACGAATTTTTTACTCAAAGGGAGCTTACTCTGATCCGTTGTTATTTCTATCAGCATCTAAATTCCCTTATATGAAAGTAAGAGTTAAACTTGACCTATGCTTGCTTACCCTCTATAATCGGGTGAACATCAAACAATATTTAGACATGTTCACTTGGATTATCTTGCTTTAATTAAAATTGTCATAACCCCACAAATGGCCTGCCTGACCAACCAGCCAAGTGGGCTACAGATTATTCTCTCTTTGCTATTCTATCTGTATTTCTGTGTGCACATGTCTTTAGGTGCTCCTGGTCTCATTTTCAGGGCTACAACCAGGAAAATTTGCATGAGCACACCACTAGGCCCCATCTAAAAACTTTTTTTTTTTTTCCAAGAAAATGTTTTTTTTTGGTCTCTATGATCATTTTGGACCCTCAATGCCCAAATCTTAGACTGGTATTTTTTAAAGATAATTTTAGATGAAAGATCTATTTTTTAGATAATCAGTTCTGGTACATCTGTGAGCTGCAGTGATTCATTCATATAAGATATGGATATTAGCCCTATATCTCCTCCTTATTTCTCAGAATTTACTCAACCAAGAAAGATCCTTTGGACTGATCTGTGTATTGATTAGAAACCTTCACCAAGAAAGGATATATATTTTGGTTTTTCTATTCATGAATAATCAATAATTGTCTGGAAAATTATTTGTCTGTTATGTTTTCCAAGAATTTGGTTACAAGAATTGTTGGTACATCAGAATATAATTTTCCACATCTATAGCTATCCATAGTCAGAGATGAATTATACCTACGGTGTAGATCATAAATTTTCAATAGAAATGTTTACTCTGAAGGTGCATAATTATGATAGTTGTTTAATTCACTGAGAATATGCAATTGTTTTGTATATTTCAATGTATAGATATATATTTCTACTTTTTCTACTGTGTTGTAAAACACAGTAAAAGGACTATCTAGCTGGTTTTAGATTTATCAAAGAGGAATCGAATGTTATCTTATAATTGTACTAATGCTTCTATACTAATTAAAGTCTGTAGCTCATATAATGTGTGTGTATATATATATGTATATATATATATATGTATATATGTGTGTGTGTGTGTGTATTTTGTTAAAAATGACAAATTTAGTCGAGTTGACTTTTTATTTAGATTTTCTTGTCTGCGGATCAATTGTTTGTTTTTTTTTGGTTTCAGAAATGTCCAAAGTTTTTAATGTTCATCTTTTTCCCAGCTCTTTCAACTGCCTTTATTTATTCTCAAGAAGTATTTTCAATAATCCTATAACTGAAAAATTAAACAATTGATCCATAGACAAGAAAAACTAAAAAAGTCAACTCAATGAAATTTGTCTGTCATTTTTAACAGCATATGCCTAAGAGAAAAATTGCTGCCGAAATACACATCAATATAATGTGTATGTTTGATGATCATCTAAAAAGGTATAAATGCTTTATCAACCAATACTTTTGTAACATTATTTTGGCTATGATTAAGTACAAAATACTAATCTTTATATTTAGATAAATGACTATGCATTGATAACCTTGACACATAGTTATCATCTGAATTTTGATCTAAAATTTCCACCGTATAATGTTTAATCTATGTATGTAATATTTACCACAGAACTAAGATCATTAGGCCGTGGACATATGTATAAGTTCGCAACATTAAAACCCTCTTTATATCAAATATATTCACTCAAATTTCCGTCTTCGTAGGGTTAAATATAAATTACAAATTAATTCTTGGGTTCAAGGACATCTTGGAACTGCTGTAGAACTCTTCAATGAATAGCATTTAAAAAATGAAACCCGTTTGTGTATTGAATTTTGAATAAAAAATTTTTAATCAACAATAGTAATCATAATCAGAAGTTATTCCCTTTGAATTGCTATTTGCATTCCTTAGTATGGATCAAGAACTTGAGGATTAGTGAAAATTCTAACCTATAGATTACTGTCTTAGATTTTAAGTCAATAATAGGTATTCTAGAGAAAATTGTGATATCTTTAGGTAGTTCTGAGTGATACACTGACAACCGGTTATCACACGGAATCGCTTATGACACAGTTTGAGCATGGTCCCCAATTTTCAAGATGTTAAATTTGGCTCTCAATATAATCGTTAAATACTAAAATAGAAAGATCCCCTACTGAGTCAGATGAGACCAACTATAAAAAAGGAAATGAACTAGCCAAAAACATTTCAGCAGTCGAACAAGTCTTATAGCATGGTTTTCTCTTCATTTCTGCATGAATTACGAAGGGCAGTCTCGAAGAGAGGAGGAACATAGATCAAGGTCTGCAGAAATGGAAAATTCATTACTACGCAGACTCACTCATAACGTGTTAGAAAACTAAGGAACTCTACTTCTGTGTTGTAAAATGCTTGGCAAAGGGTTGAATAGATTACTTCTATTAGATTTGCATTCTCAATCAGGGTTATCAGATTTAGCCGGAACGGGAAATAATCCAAGCTTCATCACCGAGACTCACTCAACACAGGCATTGGATTAACATCAAATTTGTAAATTGACACTATTCTAATGCCTGTGGTGGGTAAGTCTCTGAGATAAAGCTCGCCAGCATCGAGAGGCTGATATTGAACGTCTGACTCTAGATTTGCTCAAATTCCTAATTCGATGCTATTCCAATGCCTGTGTTGGGTAAATCTCTGAGATAAGGATTGGATTATTTCCCTCACCCGGCCTAATCTGTCAACCCTGTTCTCTGTCGTATTTCCTTGTGTTATTTTATATAGTGTTGTATTCAAGTGAAGTCCGTTCTGTGGTTTTGTTCAATTAAATGTAATTTTCTAGTCTTACTTTAGAAGCTTTTTTATATATTGTTCAAATTTTGTGCTTTGTTTTTTAGTTTGACTGGGACTTAAAAGGAAAATAGCTCTCTCCTTAGAAATACAATTCCATCAAAGCATTGTAGCTATATAAATGGCCAGTCCATCCAACCAACCAACCAACCAGCCAGCAGCCAGCCAGCCAGCCAAATCGGCTACAGATTCTTCTCTGTGCTAGTCTGGATGTGTTATGTGTCCCCAGGCCCTCCTGGTCACATTTTCGGGGCTACAACCTTGATAATTTGCTTGAGTACACCACTTAACACTATCTGAAAACAATATTATTTTTTTTTTCTTTTAAATGCTCTTTGGGTCTCTATGGCCATTTTGGATCAACAAGACCCAAATCATGTGCTGGTATTTTTTTTAGATTAATTTGAATAAAATATCTGTTTTTGTAAGATAATCTTAGATAAAAACATATTAGATGAAATAATATTAGATAAAAGATCTATTTTTTTAGATAATCTTAGGTAGATCTATTTTTTAGATAATTTTAGAGGAAAGATCTATTTTTTAGATGATATTAGATAATAGATCTATTTTTTAGATGATATTAAATGATAGATCTATTTTTGAGATGATATTAGATAAAAGATCTGATTTTAGATAGAAAAATTTTTTTTTTTTTTTTTTTTTTTTCAAATAATTCTAGGTGAAAGATGTGTTTTTTTAAATTCAGTCTCTCTCATTGTTGATTGACTCAGTAAATAGAAACGTCTTGTACAACTTTAACCATTAACTGCAGATGACGGAAATTTCCGTCATTGCAATTCTAAGTCTAATCAATTGAATTTCCATTTTATTGTGATTGATGACAACTCTGTTCTCTCTGAGTCAGGACTTTTATCTTGCAATAGATAACTATTGCTCTTTGACACCATCTCCAGGTTATGGGTTGAAATACAGGTGTGGTCAAAAGTTCCTGAAAGATTTTTATCATTTTCTTACTTTCCAAATAATCTAGGGTCTTTCCTTTCATTCTTTTTGAGTAGATTCATTATGAAGGAATATAAAACAAATTTAAAGAAAAATTCATACCAGAACTATTCATCTAAAAAAAATTATCCGAAAAAATAGATTTTTTATCTAAAATTATCTTTAAAAAAAAAAAAAAAAAAAAACCAGCACAAGATGGGTCCAGAATGACCACAGAGACCCAAAAAAGGGATCTTATCTATGAAAAAAAGAATAAAAAGAAATTTTTTAGATGGTGCTTCTTGGAAAATTCCTAGGTTGCAGCCCCCAAAATGTGACCAGAACACATGCTGCGTCAAAGAGAAGAACCTGTAGCCCACTCGGCTGGTTGGTCAGGCTGGCTAATAATTCTTCACATCTTATCAATTTTATCAAAGGTTTTTAAAAAAGAAAAAATACTCAACTCATTTGAGTAAAATTCATTGTTTCAAAGTGTAGGTAGGAGATATATTTATCAGGAAATTGTTACCTTCAAGTGGAATAGTCCATAGTTATAGACAGTGAAACAGAAAAAGAATCATACTGATCATTTCATAGTATAGATTTTTCATTATTTTGTCTTATGAATAAATCATCAAGTAGATAAATTACTTATGCTGTTGATGTATAAATATCAGGTTATTACATATGAAGGATGATATAATCAACAAAAAATGGTAAATATTTAATCAAAATGAAACCCATTTGAAATAATAACCTTTTCCCAACAATTCTCTAATGATAACACTGTGCAATATATTGATACTACTTTTTTTTTTTTGGCTCCTGGATAATAAGTATTTTTTTCTAATGATATTTGAAAAGTACAGAAAATATCAAATGTTCCTTTCAAGCTTTGCTTTTGCGACCAGGACAGTGATGATTTTGAAATTTACTAATTTTTGATAGGATGTAGGGCAAATTTGTACATCTTTAAATGTACAAAGTGAGAAAAGCCATTACACAGGAACATTACAGTCCGGGTCACAAAAGCTAAGGTCGAAGGAAATAATAGTGATTTTCTATACTTTTTACGCTTAAGCAACCAGGAAATAACTCTCACTACCCTGAGACAAGTATCATGTTTCACAGTGTAAAATACCGTTTCTAGCGCTGTTTTGCTTTTCTGTTTAATGGCTTTCATTTCCTATTTTTTGTTTTTCTTTTTTGCTTCTCATTTCTCATTTCATTTACCAATTAATTCATTTTTCATTGTTTTTTTTTTAAATTTATATTCTGAATGTATTTGATCTTTCTGTGTGTGATATTGATCTTCCCATCATTAATTCATGTCATCCTAGGCTGCTGTTTTGTTGGTATCTGTGTTTTCATAATTGACTAAATCACTCAGTATTTTACCTAAACTACAACCTCTGCTTTGTGTTATCAGTCTCTATTGATTATTTGTACTTGTTTCTTGATGCACGTATCATTTTGTACTTTTTTAATGTCTCATATCACCAAGACACGTGAAAAATCGGATCAAATGTAGAGACCAGACTCTAAAATTGATTTGAGTCTGGGAAGCACATTCAAACATTATTTTTTCAAATCCCGATCATTACAGTCTATTTTTTAAAATTTTTTATTACTTTCTGATATTTCATTCTTTGAAGAGTGTCAGACAAAAAAAAGCTTTAAAAACTATTCTAAGTATTCTGTGTAATATGTATCTGCTAATTACAGGTTTTTCAAGTATGTTTGTATTAATTTTGTTTGCTTTTTTGAACCACCAAGCCTTGCCTTCAACTTCAGCCATCAACACAACCCTTCAACAAAAGATAACAAAAAAGACAATCTAAAAATATTGTAAACTCTCGCTATAATGAACTCTTCAGAAGTGTGGGTTTGTTATTAAAGCCAATGGTTGCCCCTCATTAGGTAAATAAGAAGTAAGTTCAGTAATTCATTGTATTTATTGAACATTGTTCAGTAAATCAAAAGGCATTTTAGTTGCCTTTGGATTTTGTTTAGAAATATTGGAAATTGCAGAATTAACTAAATAATTATTTCATTTAAATACCTGAAGGTATTTTTTTTCTTTCTAATATTCTTATATTTTTGTATTGTTAGAAATTCAAACACTAATTTACATCATTTTAATGTTCACAAATTACACTTTACACTCTTAATTTTCTGAAAAATCTTTTTTTTTTTTTTTAATAGATATTTTTTCCAATTTTTTTTCTCAATAATGGCATAAAGATTTATCTTTTATATAACTTTGATGTTTATTTTTTATCTTGGATGTCAAGTGCCCAGTGAATATTTAGGGCCATACTTAAAAATAGAGCAATTAAAAAGTCACTTTTTATTTTTTCATTTTTCCTAATCAATAACAACTCAGTTTATTCTGCAATTTCCAATATTTTTGCACAAAATCGTTGTCAAATTCTGATCTAATACTTCTGATAACAGTTTAGACAACAAGATTCAGACGATCTGAGTTTAGATAAAGTTAGTGGTCTTTGTCAGTTTTTATAACTCAGAAAACAATTTATTTACAAACAAAGAAAATGAACTAAGCATGTGAACTCAAGAATGCAAAATACGTCAATGTTAACTTTTCATTGGGATTAAAGTGATTCCATTCATTCCTTGGTCAACTTACTTTTTTTAAAAATGTGTGCGAAATGATAAGAAACTTCATTATGGTCCACATTATCACTGCATATATCGAACTTTGTGCAATAAATCTACAAGTTTGTTGAAGCCAAAATTCATTAAAGCAGGATTTGTTATAGCGAACGTTTACTGTACTTTGTTGGGTTTTTTTTATGATGTTAAGCATTCTGATATGGGAAAATCCATTACACCCAACAGTGAAAATGAAACCATTTTGGGAGTGTAGTGTTTCGAAGAATTTGCAGGCATTGATAACAGTCTAAAATGTCACAATGAGAGCGACAACATCGAAATCCGTCAGAAGACCAGGAAGATGTTCTTGTTTGATCACCAAAGGAGGAGTCCAATCCCTGCGGTACCCCCTCACCTCATCCCCTTTGACTGGCCTAAATAAACCAGGATGTTGATGAGTAACACACGCCTGACTATGAAAGACTTATTAGTTTTAGACTCTAATGGGGACAGGTTTTTTTTAGATGTGTCTGTACATCTCAATAAGACGCTTTTCAGTTGGTCAGTCGCTTGCAGTTGCGCTAAACAGAAATAGAGAGGTGTGATGTCTTTAAAAGGTATGACATCATTAAAAGAACATGTATTCCGATCAATCTATTTTTTTTTCACTAACTTCTATTGTACCATGATAGAATGCCCGAGGTCTGCATTTTTGTATTAAAAAAAATCTAAATGGCAAAAGTATGAGAATCAATTGTTTCAAAAAGAACTATTTGCTCTTTTTCTTCCTCCTCCATCTACTACCATGGCTGGTGGATGCCCCATTGAACTTATGATTCTTGTTTATCTTGACATGCACTCATTCATGAGACCATAATAGGATACACTTGATGGAATTCTCACAGGCACTCCTCGATCTGTTTCATTTCATTTTAGAAATCTCCTATTTCCCAAGAGTTACTTCCCTTGTTATTAGAGAAATCTCTAATTTTTGAGAATATTTAAATTTTAATCTCTTATCTAAATTATAGTTATTAAAATTTAAAAAGCTGAAATAAAAAAAAATAATGTTTAAAGTGTCACTGTATCAAGAGAACATGTGAAAAAATTTTGGCTCGAAATGTACCAGTAGTGTGGCCAATTTAGCACTTATTGTGCTAAATTCAGTGCATTTTTGGTTGTGGTTGTGCAGAAAAGCAAAAAAAAAAAAGTCCTTAAATATATTGTCCCTTTTTAGCCTGTTTTTGACCATTTTTTGTGTCTTCCTGGTGTGTTTTGTCCATCTTTGGTGCTTTCCAGCTATTTTTTGTATAACAAAGTAATATAATCTCAATTCATATAATTGTTTGTATCGTAAAATCTACTTAACATTATTTTACTTAGGTTCCTGGAAACAGGTAATTTAACTGCAATGTTAACTGGGAAGTGCCTGTATAAGCCTTAGAATCACAATGTTATTAAATCTATTATATGAAATGTAAAGTTTCTTCTTTGTGTTGCTCTAACGTATGCCTTGTTTTCCTCCCTAGGTATGTCCGAACATTGAAAGCTAGCTACACGTGTACTGAAAAAGAAGGTGACCTTCTGGACTTTGAAGTTGGCGAATATCTTGAAGTGTTAGCTCAGCTGAACCGATCCTGGCTGTACTGTGCAAACGGTCAGCAAGAAGGACTTGTCCGAATCTGCTGGACTGAGCCACTGCTTGACCAAGCCATATTTGAAACTCTTCATGACAACTTTTATCGCTGAGAACATTATCACAACTGATGGAATAATGAAACCAAAACAAACTACTTATAATTATTTGAAAAGAAAGAATTACTTATCGATTGGTCAGTTGATTACAAATGCTGATTTAAACATGTTTTTTTTTTGTCTGTTATCTTAATTTTATGTACTTTATCATTGTATGTTTCAATGTAGCTTATTTCACTTGCTCAGTGTCAATGTTTGTGCTTTCCGTCTTCATTTTCCTTTTTAAAATAACATCAATGTGAGGCCTATTCATGTTTTCTCCTTGGAGAGCATGAGTGTTTAGCTTGTGCTCTTCTCTATGCTGATTATTTAAATATATGTATATATATATATATATATATATATATACATATATACGTACACACACACACACACACTATCATGCAAACACTAGAAAGACAAAAAAAAAAAAAAAAATGGATCACGGATCACAGGTCAAGAAGTGGATCAAACGTCCGGATTTCTGGAATATAATCTGGAATTCGGATCGGATCGCATCGCATCGCATCCTTAGAAAAAAACGAAGAACTAGTTGAAAACAAAGAAGAATTATATTCACTCTTATACTCATAGAGCGCTTGATACCACTCCTGATTGACGGGTTAGGTACATTCCAGTGCCACTGGTTCCGTGTTGCCGATAGAGCGACGCCATTCCAGCGTCGCAAGTATATAGTTATGCAAGACCATCAAAGATATTCCCCGTCCACCCTTTGAATACTCTATGGTATGAGCAATTCGCGCTAATTGCAAAGTTTTTTCTATGCTAATATATTTTTTTCAAGAGAATCAATAGAAAATTTTTCAACATATTTTCTAAAAAATTCATCAAGAGAAAAATGTTATCTATTCATTTGATTATTAAAAGCATATACAAAATTGTCCTAAAATGTAGCTTTAAAAATGTAATTTCTGTAGTGTACGGAAAATCTCTGAAATTTGATTTTTTTTTTTTTAAATCACCGTAAGATTAAAAATATTCCAAAATTGAATATGAATAAACAAATCTAAAACAAAATCAACCGTAAAATAAACGACTTACAATAATAGTTAAAACTTCTTTCAAGCAAAATTAAACAAAAACTATTTAACTCATTGTATCTGTAGAAAATGGTGTTGGATCATTTTTTTAAAAAAATGATTCATTTCTGATTGATCTATCGATTGGTGATGCTGGACACATCGTGATGCTTTGACAGCATCACCGGACTGGCAGTGCTAGACTGTGCTGTCCCCTTAATTGACAGTGGAACTCTTTGGTGGCAGAGATGAAGTTTATTAAAAAAATTCATCTAAAGTTTGAAGGGTGGTAACTTCAATCAAGTTATTCCCATTGATATCAACATTTAATTTTTTTCACATGAATTTGAAAGTTAAGCTTGTCGCTTTTTCTTTTCCAACCAAGTTCTTATAGTGCATTCATTGTTTATTGTCCTTATTCCCTAGACAACAATTATTTTTACTTGCTGAAAATACCTGCCCTCAGGGCTGTTATCCCCAGGTTTATGGATCCTAAGGACAAGAACTCAGCACAACCAATTTAGTGTTATTAAGATACAAACAGTGGTGTTTATAGGTATAGATACTAAAACAAATTTGAATATCTATGATTATCAAGTTTGAATCCTATCAGACCTGTGATGAAACCCTGACCAACAAATCTTTTAGGGCAAATTACAGTAAAGATTTTATTTTAGATTCTTCTAAATCAGTGTAGCTGACTTGAAGTATGTGTGTGTGTGTCTGTGTGTATGTATGTATACATGCACGCTGAGTAATGAATATTATATACTAGTTGGAGAAGAATCATTACATCTTTTCTGAACCAGTAAATGATAAAAGTTATGACTCAGCAGGTAATTATGTTATTAATAAGCCATATTGATGAAACTTGAGTTTGAGTGAGAGCGGGCAACGTTCTCACTCTGTGCCCATTATGAGAGTTTATCCTAGTGGCATCATTAATTACATATGTAGTTGACAAGTTAAGATGATTGTCAACAATTATATATAAATAATCAGCTTTGATGGAGTACATTCATTCTCATTAGTTTTTTGGGTTTTTTTTTGTTTTTGTTTTTGGGGTCAAATGATGAACTTGGGCCCCAGATTTGATTCAATTCAAAAGCGCAAATTTTCAGAATATGCCGTCATCAAAATTTGATTTAACTCCATTAATACAAGTATGAAATGTAGTATTCAAGCCGCTTTAAATACATGAAAGGATATTGTGTAGAAATAGTATTACAAAATTTGAAAAACTTATCAAATTGAATTTTGATTACGGTGTAACCTGGAAATATGCGCTTTTGACTCGGATCAAATTTTGGAATATGGATTCTTCATTTGATCCTTGTTTTTCTACCTATTATGTTTAATTTTTGGTTCTCTGAAATGAAAAAAAACAACTTGAAAGCAAGGAAAGCAATGGTCAATGTTATAAATGAAAATATTGTGTTTTTTTATTTAATTTAAAAAATTTTTATGTGACCACTTCACTGGAAGGGGCTGAAAAAAGCTTATGCAAGAAAAAACATGTGATATCCATTTTATAAGCCAACCTGTTATTACTATATATTGGACTTTTTTTGCCCAAGAATAAGAATTGGACATTTACTGCCATTCTTGGTGAATAGTAGAAAAATATTTCTTTTTTATAACAATTATTCAACCATACACTTTAGAATGAAACTAAACTTTGCAACATTTTAACTGATAATTTCTTATTTTCTTCAGGTGGTTTTGATTAAGCTTGTCTTGTAGGGAAACAGTTATCTAAAAAAAAACTTTTCTTATCGAAATATTTTTTTTCTTCTGGCTTTTTTCATTGTTTTTCTTTTTTTGATATCCTGAACGCTCATTATACAGGGTTACGCGAAAGTGAATCCCAATGTAATGGGAAGCAACTTGTCTGATTAATAAGCAAAAATCTCCAATTTTACTTGTAATTCTAGCCGAGTTGCTTCCCTTAGATACTACCAGCATTATTGCTATTTCTATCTGTATATCAAAGAGGTTAATGCTTTTTTTTTTCTTTGATGTAATTTTTAAAAAAACAATCATGTATTTGATTAGTGTTCTCTTTATCTGTGGTAAAGAAAAGTAAGAAAAACTATGAGAAAAAAGAATGAATTCAGTATTATAGCAGAAATTACTCCCTGATTCACTCAGTTTTAAAGAAATGATACATTGAATGTGATTTCTTGAGAAATGAATACCATACAAAACAGACTAGTTACTGTGGGTTGGTCTGAACTTTTGACCTTTGGTGCCCTGGATTTGTAGATTTTTAATTTATCTTTAGTTATACTTTTTTAAATCTATATTTGAGGTCCATATAAAGACAGCTAACATAACCAAAGAAATATTTGGATAAAAAACGCTGATTTTTTTTTTTTTTTTTTTTTTAAATAAAAATCAAACAATTACCACCAGGACACACAGATCTCAATTCCATTAAGAAAACCTGATACTCAAAAGTACTGTTAAGAAATAAAGGATTAAGAAGTTTTGGGTTTGAGACTTATTATAGTTATCAAGACCGAGCCTGAGCAACTATTATGATTTAGCAGATATTTTTTTATTTTTATTCGGGCCACACATTCACTTCAAAAAAGTTGATCGTATTACAAAACACATATTTGATTCCTATTTTAAACTACCGCATAAATTACAATTATGTTATTGATTTGTGAGGCCAAAGTTAGAGTAATTTCACAGTATAGATTACAAATTATACTTTCTCAGAATAATTATATAAGATTTTAAATTAATGCCAAGATTCACTTATTTTGTTATGGTATTTCTTTCTCTGCTTCAACTCTTGAAATTCATGGACCGCTCGTATTGACGGTGGAACTCTTCAGTGAATATAATTCAAAGTAATGGAACTTTCCTATGAATTGAATAGAAATTTTTTTCAAATTTTATTTTATTTTTTGATAATTCACTTAATGGTCAAAGGGAGTAATTTCAATTTAGAGTCATTTACCTTGATAATGTCTTTAAAAATGAATTTAAGAGTTGGTCACACAATAAAGTCATTTTTTCTAAAGGGGGAACTGCTATATATTTAAAGACGTTGGAACAGTTTTCATGATATCAATGGTTATGTTTTAAAGTGTTCTGCTGCTGTTTTATTTTTATTTTTTGTTGCCACTGAAAGAAACATTTGTGTTGTTTTGTCAGTTTACGAAAAGGTAATTTTTTTGCCATGATGAGTTACGTCCCTTGTTCAGAAAGATTCCCTGTAATAATCTCTAATGAAGGGAAAATATCACATCAGTTTTTAAAATGTTGAAAGGAAGAAAAATAATGTCAAGAACTACAACCTAGTAATCCAATCTCTATATATTTAAGATATTTTTTGAAATATAGGATTAATTAAAATTGGAACATGATTTGAATTACGTGGAAAATATCTTAAATCTGATATGTGTGAATAAGATTTTGCAAATACAGTTTTTTTCAATGTGAATATTTTTACCTAATCTGATTTTTTGCTATTTTAGCCCTACTCATTCTTCATCAATGTAACCAGTATATGTTTTCGTAGCTCGGCCCATTTTGGCTTTCTTAAAACAAATGAACAGTTTGCATTTTTTTTATTCATATCCTTAGATTCGCTATGTTCTGTTTGTTGTGAATTTAGATTGAAATTGATATGTTGGCTTTTGTACCCTTGTCCTTTCAGAATGCTTCTCTCACAAAAATTCCCCCCCTTTTTAATTCATGTTTACCTATTTTTGTCTTTTGCGCCTGATTGGCTTAGCTTCGTTAGCATTCATCATATTGTGAATGATTTCTGGACTTCCAACTCTACTTCAAATTGGTGTGTTTTTTGTTGTTTTTTTTCCTTCCCCAACCCCACATTGTTATGGATTTATAAGTTTCATTCTGTTTTCATATTCGATATATTTAAAGGTCTATTTCCTAATCATTATCATGAATAACTGATTTCTTTGAAGAAAAAAGTTTAATATCTTTAGAATATCACCAAGGACAATAATATTCAATAATTAGACTCGTTCATTAGTAAATAACAAAAGTATATTATTAAAAATAATTTTCACATCCTATAATTAATACTTCTTGAATCTATACTTTAAATTATAGTAATAAATCATTATTCCTAAAACAATTATTTAATATGGTAATTCGTACTAAATAATTATTGATAAATAAAAGTAACAAATAGTCATAGTAATATTTTGAAGAGGAGAAGACGACTTTTAGATTTCAAAAATAGTATAGAAACGCTGAAAATTTTTGATATGATGTATATCTTTGTCAGTCAGATTTAAATAAATAGTAATAATAACAGTAATAATATAGATGATGACAATCATGGTTGTGAGAATTACAGAATGAAACGAAAAAAGCCATTAACAATTTTCTCTTATTTCGTGCACCACTCACAGCAGTTCCCAGCTAGAAATAGATGAGTGAATTTTGCCAATCCAAAATTCATTTCATATCACAAAAAAGCAAAAATAACTGTTTGTAAAGACTGATCTATTTAGTAGGGAAAAAAAACTGTTTAAAGAATCATAGAAACATTAGCTAGTGATATAAATATATAAGCTAATTCTTTGAATGTTGAGGTTTCTAAATTTCATCCTTTAAAGTAATGAACAACATGAAACAGCTCCTAACTGATAGCGGAACTCTCCCATGAACAAGATAAAAAATGATAGATCTTTTAATGAATGGACTTTGAGAAAATTTTCAAGAAATTGACCCCCAGGCTTAGGGACTTGACTTTAATCACTAGTTGAAGTTTGTCAGATAGAATAAGAAATGAATTAAATAAATTCACTCATATTTAGGGGGAGGTAAATTTGATCAGTAGTTATTACCTTTGAAATTAATGATAGTGATCTACCTTTCAAACATTATAAATTTCAGCTTTTGAAATCATTTTGCTTTTTGTGAGTGTAACAGCTCTGATCATTGTTGTTAAATCTAGTTTTCCATTTGTACTGCTACTGTTGCTGTTGTAGTTGAAGTCTCTGCTGGAAGTCCACTAGTTTTTGTACTAGCTGCTTGTACCAGGGTTGCCAGAAGGAGAAATAATGCAAGCTTCATCGAAGAGACTTACCCAACATGGGCATTGGGATAGCATTGAATTCAGAGATCTAGCAAATCTGGAGGCTGAGTTTCAATACCAGCCTCTTGAGACTCCAGTTCTAAATTCAACGCTATTTCAATGCCTGTCTTAGTTGAGACTCTGAGGTAAAGTTTGGATTATCGACCCTTCTGGTCAAATCTGGTGACCCTGGCTTACACCTACCACATGACTGTGCTACTTTAGTTAACTTATTTTTATAAAAGAAAATAGTCTCTCTCCTCCCTCATCTCTCCAGATTGGCCTTGAACGAACAAAATAATTACGGACTGCTCCATGGATAGGTTTTGAATGTCTCCGGACAGAATGGATTTTTGTTGATGAAGACAGCATAGCTTGTCAGAAGAATTATCAGTTTATTGAGTTGACACTTATATCTATGCAGTATTTAATAGTACAAGTGTTCTAAGTGGGAATCGTACAGCCACTATTTGCCTTTTGGAGAGTTTTTGATCCTCGTGCTTTCTTGCTTACTTGCACACTCACATACACTCACATATATATATATGCGTCTTTGACTAATAAAAATTTGGCCATGCAAAAATTGCTAAATAAGCGCAAATGCTCAACATTCTGGCAAATTTTGACCATTTTTGGTGTTTTTTGGCCACTTTTGGCATTTTTTTTCATTTTTGATTTTGCGCTTTTTGGCAGTCAAACTAGCACGAAAATATTTCTTGCGTTAACAACATTGAGTTTGAGTCTTGGCAATTTTTTTCTGCTAACACCCGTCTATATATATATATATATATATATATATATATATAATATATATATGTATATATGTACATACACACAGGATATCATAAAAGTAACGCCTGATTTATCCAAAAGATAATGCCAGTTCTATCTAAGGAAAGCAATTATATGATTCTTGCCACCTTTGGAATGGACATTAATCTTAGGACAGATCAGGCATTACTTTTGTGACATCCTGTATATGTATGTATATGTATATATAATGTGTGTGTATGTGTGCACTTATGTTTTTATAACATGTAGCACCCCTCTGATTCAACCAGTGCACTCTGCACAGTAGAGAAAAAAACTCACACTTTTATCAATTCAGCATAACCACCTTTCATCAACTACATTTCTTATATGAAATTAAAAGTTAATAAACATGTGTTATATACATGTGATTGAAAATGTATTATAAATATTATTGTGAATATGATTAATGTTTACTGCTAATACATACTTATACCATGCTAAGGATCTCATCTATCAATTTTCGTATAAGATTAGAATAATCTCAAATATATATTAATGCTTAATAATTCCCCAATTTTCAAATGCTTATACTAATACAGCTCCGAGGATGGTGGAAAAATATTAGAATCATAAGATTTACTACAGATTTTTATCAGTAAAATATTCATTGCTTGCAAAATATTTCCTTTTGTTCTCATATGTTATATATTAACATTGATAAAATATAAAATGCAGAATGAATTTTGCATATTATCCATAAAGACAAATATGTATCACATAATCAGTATAACTATATTAATATGTATGGTACATCCATTATTACTATATAAACAAAAGTAAAAACTTAAATATTTTTCGTCTGATATTTTTGTTCTTAATCATAGATTTTAAAAAAGTAAAACCAGTTAATGAAAATTCACTTACGAGCATCGCACTGGATTTATCACAAACTAATTTAGCATTTAAAAAAAAAATAAGATAATCTTAAATCTGATATAAATATTTGTGAGTGCATATTTCATAAAGATTATGTGTGTTCAATGTTGTTGATAGGAAATTACTCTTATTCTCTGATTAACCCCATGTTTCGGAAAACATTTTCGACAGCATTTGCTTTTTGAAAAAAAAATCCTTTTTGTAACTTCCGTGACAATCACCTCCGAAAATGACTCGGAGTTGAATATTGTCATTATTCATGTTGAAGGGTTGACTGAATCAGTTACCCAACCATGAATGCCATAAGTTACATTTTGTATCTTCAGTGTAATTTTTTCATTTTCAAAATTTCTGTAGATTTTTCAAAGTTTTTTCTCAGTCTATAAGTAATGCTGTCAGAACAGTATTTTCATTATGAGATTTAAACATTTTTCTCATTTAATTCATTTAATTCATTTATTCAATTTTCTGTAAATTTTGGTACTATCGGTGTTTTAATGTTGTGCTAGTGTTATCAGCCAAACTCTACTCAAAACTGTTAATTCTACCGGTGTGGATTCCTACTTGGAGGTGACTAACCTATCGGATAGGTACTAACATCCATGGAGCTCAGTACGTAGATGTTTAAGGCTATTGAAAATATCAGATGCTACTATTTCGTCTGTTGGTGTTGATTGGGTTTACCAAAATTGTTTCGAAACATCTGCTTTTCTGTTGATGAGGGGGGGATGCGGTCAGAAATTTAAAAAATATTTTTTTATTTATGGGTCATTTGCCCAACTAAAAATTTCAAAAATCATGTCATAAAAGTGAATTTATTTTTAGGAGAATTTAAAATAAAGAAAAAATGAACCAAGAACAGGGTTGCTAGATTCGGCTTGACAGATGGATAATCCTGGTTTCAGTTCTGAGATAAATCTTAGATTATCTCCCCTTCTGTCTAAATCTGGCTACCCTGTTCTTACCACAGCACAACCAAGTCATGTTGCTATGTGACAGATTAACCCTCCCTTTAACTTTAATTGGTCTTTTTTTTTTTTTTCGTGAGAGGGACATTTATGCATTTTACAAAGAAACATTGAAACTGCTTTATAAGCCATTGACATAAGTGAGTTATACTGTGAATATAATGAATTGACATTCAATGTATTTACTGTAGGTGTTGTGACATTTTAAATATGTTTTAATGTTAGAAAATGACTAATTAAACCATTTCATATAATCCTAACAAAAATGTAAGAAGAATTTGAATAACACCAGAGACCCAAAGAGTTACATAAGGGTTTACTTTCACTTGAAGTTTATTCCTCTTCTATCAATACCTTGAAATTTAAAATGTCTTCTTTTTTTTTTTAAACAGATACAATGATTGTCTATAACTTTGAAAAGAGTCATTAACATTCAAAACTTTGTTCTGACAATTTGATCTCTTCTTCCCATCTTTGATATTAACTGAAGAAGGCCGTTGAATGAATAGGCCAAAATGTTCTGTTGACTTCAAAGTTGGGAAGAAATTGGATTATATTGTCCAAGTTGAAAGGTTTAAAATGATTCTTGAGATGAACATTAACTGACAGACATAGAAAGTGTTGGTTGGTACTTGGTGTGTGTATTGTTAAATATTTATTACGAATAAATTGTCTGAATAAGCGTGTTTTATGGATGGTGTTTCTTACTGGCAAGGAAAAGAATGAATGTTAAAACAGGCAGCAGAAATTCTGGAAAGTTTAACCCCTACAAAAAGTCAAAGGTCGAAGTGGCTGAAATCCTTCAAGGGTTTATTTTTACTGTTTTTGGTTTATGTGAAATTGTTTGTTTTTTTGTTTTTTTATGAACATATGGAGAACTATTTGACTTTTCAAAAAAATCTCCTCCCTAACTTTCAATGTTGTGAAGCTTCTTGCTCATTCATGATTGGTTGAACAACTGGATCATTCCCATGATTCTCCTATTTTAATATTTCAACTTGAGTCCTATAATTTCTGTTCTTAGTAAATATTAACTCTTAAATTCATGAACTGCTTGATACAACTCCTAAATGACTGGAATTCTTCCATAAATTGGATGAAAAAATAATGGAACTCTTTTATGAATAGACTTTTTATAAAATTCTTAAAAATTGACCTAATGACCAAAGGGACTTGATTTTAATCTCTAGTTAATGCCCTCCAGTATGAATTGAAGAGTTAAACACTCTAATTTGTTTTTTATTTAATTATCTATCATATATTGACACCTTACTATTTAATCCAGAATAAAATGAAGTATTTATTTATCTTTTTATAAAACCATGGGAAAGATTTGTTTCAAGTTGTAAACCTTTACAGTTTGAGCAAGACTCTGTGATTTTATATATATATATATATATATATATATATATATATATATATATATATATATATATATATATGAATAAATTTTAGTTTTTTTCAGGAGGTGTGGGAGTAAATAAATAATGCAAACCTTTGAATAAAGGGGAAGAACTTCTGAGCATCAAACAGTTGTTTCCCTTCATCAGATTGTTCAAAACTCGTTAGTCAAAAGACAAATTTATTTACATTTACAAAAATCATGTTTAAGGTTACATCTAGTTATGACCTTTGCTTTTTCATCAGTCCTAGCTTAGGAAGATTAATCTCAAGCTTTTAAGAAACCATCCAACAAGTCTGTTTCATATTATGCCTATGTATTTTATACTTATTAAGTCTGCAAATCTCATAAAAATTGAGCCTTATTGACTGACAAATGCTGTTCAATGCAGCTTACCCTAGTTGTCTGAGTTGGGTAAGTTTCTGAGATAAAGCTTGAATTATCTCCCTTTCTTGCCAAATCTGACAACCATGAGCTTTACCTAACATGGTAAGTCATTAAAAGCCATGTAGTCTCTATCTTGAAGAGAGTGTTGTCCTTTGCTTTCTATGTATACCGGTTTGATTTTCTTAATTTAATTTTTTTTTTTTTTAATCATTTTTGAAAACAGTTCAATAGTAGAATGATAATGAGCATTCTTGGTGATTGTTAACCCTACTCTAACTGAATAAGAAAAAAAAAAGGAAATTTATTGCTTTGTTTTTCTTTTTTCCTTTTTTTTTCCCTTCTTTTTTTTGCTTGTATGTATATTGTCTTGGATTTGTTGAAATCTTTTTTTTTCTTCCAATTTTTTTTCAACACTCTTTATAAAAAGTAAAATCATAAAGGAAAGCAAGCATATACACATACAGGGTGTCACAAAAGTAACGCCTGATTTGTCCCAGAATTAACATCAGTTCTGTCTGAAGGAAGCTACCATTTAGTAGTTTCTTCTTTGAGAACTACCATTAGATTTAGAGCAAATCAGATGTCACTTTTGTGATATCCTGTATATTAACTTTGCAGTAAGTATTTTGAATTTCTGTTTGTATTATTAAGAGGAAAAAAAAAAAATACCCTATCCATGATTGGCTTCTGCAGTACTACTGTAATTTTTTCTTTATTTAACACAAAGGAAACCTTGGTATTGTATTGTGTTACCAGGAAGAATGTAATTATAACTCATCTCTTGACTCTTTTCTGAACACTCTTCCACAGACACTAGTCTTTAATACTATTCACTATTTATATAACCCTGCAGAAAGAAAATCTGTTGTTAAACTCTTAATGTTATGGACCGCTGGTAACTGCTCCTAATTGTTAGCAGAACTCTTCTGTGGTTGATGGAATTAAACATTGCCTAAAGTGGAAAGAGAGTTAACATTGATCAGTAGTTATTCCCTGTGAAATTAACATCAGAACTCTTCTATATCAACTGTAACTTATTCTATTTACATAGTCTAGAGTGAGTGATAGATTAACCATGTAATAATGGGAGATCATTTCAAATAAGTTACTATATATTATAATGCAATTTATTATCATTCTGTCGGATCATATATATCCATTTCTTAATACATAACTGTTGGGTTGATTGAGACAAATGGACCATGAATAAACAAGATGAGAATTTGGTATGAAAGCAATTATTTGGGCCTATGCATTACCGCTACATTGAAGTGACTACCCTATTGGTCGCAGGTTTATTTCCTGCAGCAGCCCCATTTTTTTAAGTGTATATATATATATATATATATATATATATATATATATATATATATATATATATAATTTGCCTTAAAGAGGTAGTTTATAGATTTAGAATTATGGAAAATGATGCCAATTTTTCCCTAGTTATTGCTAATACCATTATTCTGTATATTTGATCATAAATATATAAATGATAATATTACTGAAAAATAAAAAAGTTTATCAAAATAGTTAATGTACTTGGATTTTCATATTTTCTAGGAGTATAGTGAAAGGCTGATAAAGTTTTTTTAGCAGATAATTGTACTTCTAGAAATGCAAACCTTTTGCAAAATGTTTGATATATAACATTTGTTACTTATGACATTGTAAAATTATACTTTTATCTATTATCTATGTACATTTATCTTGAAATATATCGCTTTATGTTTGTCTTATTACAATTTTGGACTATTTCCTCTACTAATCTCTTAACTGTCTGTGGTCTGTACATTCATATTCTTGTACAATCCACTATGTGGTATACTAATCAACTAACTTTCCAAATTTTCAAGAATTTTGTATTAAAATTTTCTCTTTGATGTGATCAAAAGAAAATATTTCAAGAAAATATTCTATATTAAGAGTTATCATTCTAATTTTAACCCCTCACTTCTCTCATGTCTATTTTCATTCATACTAATTTCTCTTTCCATCAAAGATTATATCATCAATTTTTCAGTATGAACAGAGGTTTACAATTCATGAAATATAACATTTATTTTGCTGAGCATTGGAATGTACAATGATTAAAAACCTACAGAAACTTTTGAACCAATTTATAATTTAGTTATCTTATATAGACAACTATATGATTTAGTTGTTGTCTAGTCTAACCTATGATAAACATCCTCTCGTGAAAAAACAAATAAATTAAAATGTGTACTTGAGATAGGCATTTTTTGATTGCAGTTAATTTCGTCATAATCCAAAGTTCAGTTGAATCGGAGTCGGATTGCTACTCTCACTTTGAAGAAATTTTTTCTAACACCAGTGAAGATCTGAATTTGTAGTTAATGGTTGTGCCCCCTTGTTTTACTGCAGAAAGATCAAGTCAGCCTTTTTCTTGTCGGTATTTTGAGCAATGAACGCCAGTATCCACTGTATGTAGTTCCAGATTCCTAGAAAAAAGCTAGGAAAATTTTTTACGTTCTCCTTGAGTTATTCAGGACTTTCATAATAAAAACTATGTGAAAGCATAGGCAGGATATTATTAGCAGATGCTGGAACTTTGGGTCATTTTCCTGTTGAAACATAAGCAAAAACCTGTTATAGAGTCTTAGTCTATGAATATCAATTCTGGATTGATTATAAGTATATATACATGATAGATATATGATATCAAGGTTTCCTTCTTTTTTGTGTTGTTGTGTTCAGTTTTTGTGCACACTGTGTCTGTGATATTCTATATTTCCAAGGTAACTGCAGTGCCTAATTCTAGGCTTTGTTTTTTTAATCATTTTTAAGCATTGAAATTATTTATTTAATTATTTTGACAGAAATTTTGCAATCTCTCTTTTTTTTATTTTTTAGTTTTACTAAAGGGAAGTATACACATGAAATAAAGGTTCCAAAATTGAATTTTTTTTTTCTTTCTTTCATGAGGGTAACTCCTCTCCTCCAACTAAAAACACAGAAACATTCTCATTTTATGAGCCTGATTATGAAAGTTACTGGGAAAAACTATCTTGTCTGGTAAAACCAAATTGTTAAAAAAAATAAGACTCACAAATATTAACTCTTAATATCATAAACTGCTCCCAATTGACTGTGGAGCTCTTCTGAGACAGAAACAAAGATTGTTTAACTTATGTCAGATGGAATTTCAAAAAAAATAAAATACTTAAGAAAGGGAGGTAATATTTCCCTTGTTATTAAGAGAAATTGACATCCAAATTTTCTCATATGAAACTAAGAGATAATAACCAACTAAGAGATAATAACCAACTAAGAAATAATAACCAGCTAAGAATATTTGATTTAGTCTTTACGTGGTATTTTATATTGTTTAGTCTTTCCTAACAACCTGTTATTTTTTCCTTTCCTTTATAGAGAAAAATAAATTAGTTAATTTTTCTTTGTAAACTTTGTTTTTCCTCTTCCTGTGTGTAGCTACTGGCTCAGAACCTGACTACATCCAAGCTTGGTGATACCTGTCTATTTGTTTTATTAATATATGAATCATCTTAAATAACCAATTGGGGGAAAATCACTGATTTGATTAATACTTTGAGATTTACCAAACAAAATCTCCTTGTTGGTTTGTAATATACACTAAACTAGCTTCATTTAAAAAAATTCAAATATATATGTATAGAAGATTGTCTTAAAAATTTTTGGTTTTATTGCGTAGTGTGAAAATGTCAGGTGGTCTGCTTGTGTGTTTTTAAAAAATTGAAAATGTTTTTAAAAGAACAAACTTTGATTTTTGAGAAAAAAGAAAAAGAAACTTAATTCATTTTTTTTTATCATCATTATCTCTAGTCAAAACAAGAAAAAAAAAAATATATACAAAATCCCAACCCTTTTTTTTTTGTTATTTTTTATTTTGAAATTTTTTTCATTTATTTGAATTTATCTAATTTATTTTGTTTTCACCTATTCAACATTAAAATTTTTGTGTAAAAAGAAAAAAATTAAAAAATATCTGAAAATAAAATTTTAAATTGTGTTGTTATTTGAAAATACAAATTGTTAAATGTGTTGGTCGTATTGAATGAATAAATAAAAGAAAAAAAAAACAGACAAAAAAACCCAATAGCCTAAAACTGAAAACAAATATCATTTCATATGTAATTATTTACCAAAAGCTTTTTCATCTGATGTGATTTTCTTCAACTTTTTTTTTTTGCTTTTGCTATAACCGTTCTTTCTTTCTATCAATCACTTACTGTTCACGTCTTTCGAGCAGTGCTAATTCCAAAGAAATTCCATAAAACAAGACCATGCTGAACTTTTTTAAGCTTACTGAACAAATAAAAACTAGACTAGTTGCCCCCTAAAAAAAACTCAATGAAAGCTGAAAAATTTACTAGCAAAAAATTTTTTACAACCTTCAGAAAGGAAGTAATCAAATACTTTGAAATTGTACTTCCACACGAATGGCAAAAAGTAATGGTCCAGTTTAGCATTAGAATTACATTGTAAATAGAATACCCCCTTTGAAAACCTCAACAGATTAACTTTTTCCAAAACTGTATGTAATTGCAATACATGACATTACAATGCACCAATCAGTGTTGGAATAATGTTGATATCTAAAAACCTGAAAGGAAAATTGGCGCCAAAATAGTGCAGAATATATGAATAAAGAATATTTAGAAGAAAAGTAGTATAATTATGCAATCACACTTATAAAAAAAAACTGACAGATCACAAAGTGAAGAGCATCGGATGGAAGATCATGCAATCTGAGGTTCTGTTCCCGGGACAAGGGTGGTGAAACTTTTCAGAATAAAAATGTACTTCAGATGAAGAAATCTGAATTCATAAAAGGGCCAAATACAAAAAATATCCTTGCCCTTCCCTGACAGTTTTCTACTGAAATACTTACTTATGTATACTTCTAATACACATCTTCTAATTTGGTTGGTACCCAAACCTCGTACTCTAAAGAGATTTGCTACAATAACCTCTAGGTTAGGCTGATAGTATAGTCCAGATTTTAGTCCTTATTATAAATATCTGGATATTCTATTAATTCATCAGGTGGTCAGTTCAACTCTCAAATTCATTTACTAATAATTGACAGTATAGCTCTTCAGAAGGGAAAAGTAAATTTTAGTAAATTCTTTATGTCAGACAGAATAAAAAATGAATGAATGGGAAAATTCACCAGTAGCTGTAGGGAGGTAACTTTTATCATTAGTTATTACCCTTGATATTAGTATTTGAATTTTTTTATGAATTTGAGAGTTACAGTTCGTTTCTTGTTGATTTTGGGTAAATTTTTACTTATCCGAAACCATCTTATAAATAACTATATTCATGATGGGTATACAAGTTAGATAACTTGTGTTTGTCACTTTGATGAGAGGCAAATCTTTTTCAAGTGGCTTGCATTGACCAGGGACTGATCCAGGATATAGGGCAAAGGGGATGTCCTGATGATTTTTTTTTCTTTTTTACTCCATCTGTCTACTTAGGTGATGAATATATTTGTTTTTGAGGTTTATTTGATTACTTGAGACAATTTTTTTTTCTTTTCTATAAGATGAACTTTATCTAGATATTAATTTAGAAAGATGTTAATCAGGCTTTGGAGAGTCCGGACCCCCCCCCCCGGATCTTCACTGGACTGACATAACTTAAGATCATTTGAATTCATATATAAAAAATTTGAAATCTATAAGTTCAGTTGTGAATCATGTTTATGAAACATTCACAACTGATAGAAACTGAAATCAGAATCCTAGGGTGAAAACCAGTGGTTGCCAATTTAGTGTTTTCCAGGCTAAATTTAGCACTTTTTCCGTTTTGGCAGCACAAAAATTCCGCATTTAACGCTATTCAGCATTTTAGCCAATATTAAGCTATTTCTTGGCAGTTAATAGCAAATTCAGCCATTAGTAGCTATTAAAGGCTAACCATGTTTTTAGAGTGTTTTGACCCATTTTTAAAGTTGATTTAGCATTAAAAGGGGGGTTGGCAGCACTGGTTGGAACCTGGTGTTCCCTGACAGCTTGGGTTAGGTCATGATTTCATCCTTCTAGTAAACCCTTGATTTCTCTTTAAGATATAGTTATTAATAAGCACCAGGTTTGGCGCAAGCCTTTATGGGGCCCTAAGCAGAATTCAATTTAGGGGTGGCCTCACCGCCTTTGAAAAAAATATTCAAACTCTCATGGGACATTTCAAGCGTTCTTGGGGGCCCTTTGGTGGCCATGGGGCTCCAAGCAGCCAATTAGTTTGCTTATGCAAACTGTATTGGCTCTGAAAAGTGCCCAGGTTTTTTTTCTCCATCTTTTGCTCTCTCCTAATCACACACACACACACACACAGGGTTAAGTCAATGTATATATACATACCTATATATAATTTATTCTGTTTTTCTTCTACCCATCCCTTCCAGGTGTGACTGTACTTATGTTTATCTGAAGCATTCAAGTGCACCTGTAACAAACTACATACGATCATGTCTGCATGTATATATATATATTTATTTGTAATCTTTTCTTTTTTTTTTCTCTCTCTCTTTTCCATATCTGAAATGCTTGCCTAAAATTCTTTTTCTTTGGCCAAACTGTATTTACAAAATTAGAAAAATGTGACTAAAAATCAATAAAATGTTCAGTTAAAATAATCCTGCTGTTTTTGTCTTTGTACGTACCCACACGTATGTGGGTGGATGGGGTATCTAGGGTCTAGAGGAAATAAATTACTGAACATACATAATTTGGACCAGTGGAAATACCTTAGAGAATCTTTACAATTTGTCATTGAACACAGTCGGTCATATCTATCTATCTATCTCTCAGATATATAAATATAACATGAGTAGAGATTTTTTCACTGGTTCATTACAGATTGTACATTCTGTTTCACTTTGCAAAGATTTTCAAATGAACACTTTTAAAATGAAACGGAATGTACAATCTATGATGATCCTCTGTAAAGATCTTTACTCTTATTATAACTGCTCTACCAACGGTATTGAGCATTGTTTCGAATTGAAGATCCATTTAATACATTTACACATGCTTGTTGTACATTTATCATGTTCACTTTATATATGTAATTCAGTTGTGTCTATTTGTATGTTTATCTTTCATGCTGTAGAAAACCACTTAAACATGTAAGCTGTCCAACCAAATTTGGCATGTATACTCAGTGGACCTAGGGCAAGGTTTTTAAGTAAAAAGTTTTAGGCTTTTCCTAAAAAGAATTTTTGTGGGGGTCTGCATTCATGCTTGCTCAGATGGAAGTCGGATCGTTATCATCAATCTCTGTATAATATTAAGTGTGAAAATGTTCATCTGCATGTGATGGAAATGGTGCTTTGTGACCAGAAGTGATGAATCAAGGTACCCCTGGAAGGCACTAGAAGAATTAAAAAAAAGTCTGGATGATCTGCAACTGAATATTCAGTGTGGGATCTATGCACATATATATATATATATATATTTACAGGTGTGCATCACTTAATGTCCGGGTTATGCTGCAGACAGTAGGACATTAAATGAATGCTGTATAATACTGTACAAGCCAATTATGGTATACTGGACCTACAATACTAATGGTGACTACTACATGACCAAAATTGTGTACTATATTTCAGATAGTCTCACATATTGTGCACATTTTTAGATACTCAGAATATATTTTAAATAATATGTAAGATGAGAATATCAGAAGACTGTCAGAGAAAGATGACTCTTTATTTCAATGTTTTGCTGATTTCAAGCTTTGTCAGGAAATTAATGTGCTATGAGAAACTGAGTGTTTGTGTAGTTGGACTGTGAATTTGTGGTGGATAGAGAAGGTTGTGTTGATATGCATGTCACAAATTAAATGGTACAAAATTCAGTACGGCCTTAATTTCGACGAGTCAATACCTATATATCCTGGACTATTAGATAAAGCTTTTTCTCAAAGCAGTTATTTACCAATAAAGCTTTTCAGACTGAAGAGGAAAGTCAAGCTTCAATGCAAATTTTAATATTAAGTGTTTGTTTTTTTTTCTTAGCTGAATTTTATGAAAAAACTAGGATTCCTAGGGAAATTATGAATCACCATCATAATCACATGTGGCTTTTTACCTCATTAATCGAGCAGCGATGGTAAAATTGAATTATCCTGATGAAAATACTACAAACCAGTATGGCTTGAATCACTGGAAAACTCGTAAAATAGAGTTGAATAAAAGAAAAAAAAGAGAAAACGTCTAGGTTCTGGAGAAAATAGATGTTATTGATGAACCTGTCAAAATAAGGCCCCCAAAAAGGTTAAACAGATTTTTTTCCCCCATAAATAAAAACATTTTTAGATGGGGTCTAGTGGAGTACTGGTGCCAATTTTCAAGATTGTGGACAAAACAGTATGGCCAGGAGCACTGAAACACTTGTACACTTAAAAGATCAGATAGAACATCTTTGCTGGCTATGGTTGTTCAATTCTTTTAGGGGGCTTGATTTTTAAAATATCATCTAACTCTTCTGAATATTGTTTCAAGTCAGTTGGTGCCCGAAAGAAAGAAATTGAAAATAAAGTTCAAATGAAAGTCAATTGGTGTTATGACTTGTTGTTTTTTTTTCTGCTTGGTGAAATAATCACCGCTGCTACCTGCATTCAGTCACAGAAAACTTACTCACTTCCTCTCCGTAATCAGCTTTAAAGAGAAGTTAGAAATTGTTTGATTTTTGATTTTTCAATTCTACGCACATAAGATCTGTAGCTTATAAACTCACACACACACACAAAGCTAGAGCAGTCAGTCACACTTTGGCTGCTGCCCACATTCAGTCACATAAATCTTATCCCATTCTTCTCTTTCATCAGTCTCAAAGAGGAAGAAATTGTTTGGTTTTTGATTTTTTAATTCTGCCTGCATAGGATTTTTAGCTTATGAAATTACACAAAGTTAGAGCAGTCAGTCACACTTTGGTTGCTGCCCACATTCAGTCACATAAGTCTTACTCTGTTCCTCTCTTTAATCAGCTTTTAAGAGGGAAATATTGAAAAACTCGTGTTTTTCACTGTGACTTTTTGATGTGATCAGACATACATACATACATACATACAAACCAATTTGGTGACACTGGTCTTTCCATAGTTAAGACACGAAAATACATTTTTAAATACTCACCTGGGACAAAGTACTGAAATCAAGACCACGGAAAGTAAAAGATATCTCCCGAATCCAAAATTATAATATTGCTAACACGCGGGAAAGAATTATGTCTACCATCATCATACTTGGATGAAGAAGACCGTAGAATAGAATTACCAAAATGTTGCGTTAATATAAACAACAAGGAGTTCAAACATCCCAAAACCTCTTTGAATGAAATCAGTGTTGCCAACTCAAATTTTATTTTTTTCCCGGCCAAAACTGCGTCCCGAAAATGGCTAAAATCGGCTAATTTTTTTCCACTTCAGGCTAATTGGCCAAAAAATGTTATATACTGATTTAAAGCCCAATTACCAAATAAAAAGACTATATACTAAGACTCCAGGACACTTTTATAAAAACTGACCAGATTTGTTGTAGATTTGTAAATAAGATTTTAGTATCTGACTCCAAAAGTTTTCTCAAAGCGAAAGTTTAGGCGATCAAGTCAAAAATTATAAAAAGATATTTTTCTTCGGTAATTCGATTTGTTTTGACTAATCCTGACTGTGACGTTATAGAACATGAATGTAAGGGACATAACTCAGTTTTTCTTCAGGCCATAAAGGAACCCTCTATAGATAGAGAATCGGCAGGTGAAATGAAGGATTGGCTCAGAGATAAGACATTAAAACTTGATAACTAGCAATTATTTTACATATGTTCTATGTTTTTCCATTGAAGAATACTTTGGTCAGAATAAGTTCTGTTACTAATATCACTGTTGTTTTTCATTGGAAAACATCTAAATTAGAGTAAAAAGAAACATCTACATTCTGGAGTTATTGATAAATAAGGTCCCCGAGGGGTCAAAAAAACTTTTTTCCAAAAATAAAATAAACATATTTCTTTAAAAAAGGATTGAGTACCGATGCCAATTTTCAAGTCTGTAGACAAAACAGCATGGCCAAGAGTGCTGGCACACACGAACACATAAACTAACACACAAACACACACATATCAAAAAAAGGTGGCTACAGTTTATCAAAAACCCATTTGCTTGATATTTTTACTCCCTTGCTCGAATCAATAATAATGGCACTGACTTCTTTTCTTTCTGAAATTCTAATTCTATTATTTTACAAGAAGTAACTTTTAAAGGGAAAGTGGCCGAAATGGCTCTAAAGTGGATGACCGATTTACAATGTATGCATAATGTAAAACTAGACCATTACTTTGTGTCCGTCTGAAGCTCAATTTATAAAGTTATATCTGCTAAATTTTACCCTTATTTTGATTTTTTTTTTTCGATTAAAACTACTTCAAAAATCGATAAATTAGGCAAATTTTCTTCCACTTTTATATGATTTATGGTTAAAAATATCAAATCCATAGATTAGGAGTTGGCTATAAAATAAGATTAAATCGGCTAATTATTTTTTTTAAATTGCTAGATTTTTTACTATCTGCTACTGCAGATTCGCATCGACTAAATTGAAGAAATCTGCCAGATCTAACCGAAAAATGGCTGGTTTAGCACCCTGGCAAGAAGAGGGGATCGCATTATATTTAAGACCGAATTGTACTCAAATGAATACTGAAGTAATTCATCCCAGACTGTGATGGATTGTCCAGCAAATCCTGGAAGAAAAATTATAATGTCGCGTTTCATGCGCTCCGAAAAAATGTCATAGGAAGGAAAGTCACTACTTTGGTTTCTGGGAGGAAGAAAAAAATCTTAAGAACTAATTAATTCAGTAATTACTTGAGTAATAGGGTCCAGTCATAGCATGGCTCTTTATGAATAGAGGTATGTTTTTTTAACAATACCAACCAAAGAAATTGTGACTGTCAAAAGAAATTACAAGATTCCATTCCAATCTCTGGAGCTCTGCACAGTTTGGAAGTCGTCTTGCTATCATTAAAACTTACTGCTTACACCCGAAAGGAATAATATGACTATATATATATATATATATATATATATATCAGTGGCAATTCAACAACCACTACCTTAGGTAGGCATCTCACTTGTACTAATCAGAGCCAACATATTTTCGATGATCCATAAGTTTAAAACCTATGAAGTTCCTTAACCTCATCGACCCTCCATTTATACTATCCCTGACCTACCCACACAATCTAACACCAAATCACTTCCCTTCTATCCTGACACCTTATGTCCTTCCCTAGACCTACTACTGCTGCTAACACAACAGACTTCTTCACAGACTGAACTTTGTCTCACGCAACAAGATGCCCGTAGCAGATGGGATACCATTTTTTGCTCACAAAGCAAAGCTCCTGAGGGTGGACTTATGTTCCACATCAAACACACTACTGAAGATGGGAATACCTCCCGAAACATGTCAACACCATCAATGAAAACATTTACAGATAAATAAACGTAACTTCCATACACTTTCACTCCTGAGTCTGTCTCACTCTCTATAGTTCAAATTATATATATATATATATATGTATTGGCTCTATAGGCTAAGCCTATATTTCATATTAAAGCCACGCCGAAGCTGGGGCTCTTTATGAATAGAGGTATGTTTTCTTACAATACTGACCAAGGAAATAGTTACCGTTGCGAAATGACAACATCTCTAGATGGAGAATCTCTGGAGCTCTGCACAGAATGGATATATTCTTGCCATCATTAAAAACAGTACGTGCATCCACGGGCATCTGCAGGAGGGTGCAAATGGGGCATTAGCCCTCCTCTGGGTCAATTTCGCTCACTGATAGTGAGGAGGGTCAATGAGTCAAGTGACAACTTAGGAAGAGTCATGGCTTAGCATCTCTCTGGTCCTTTATCTGACAACCAACATCCGTATATATCTTTTGCCTCTCTCCATTATATCCTTCTCCACTCCAAAATATATATCCTCTGGCCCCTCGTTAGAAGAGTGGCAGTGAACACCCATGCATACATTCCAATTAAAACAGAAAACATATAAGCATTTAGGAACTATCATTTTAGTATAGGCCTGAACTAAGTAATTGCTTATAAGGAAGGAGATAGCTATTAGATTATTCCTGTGTAATAAGAATGAGATATTGATTAATTAGTAAAACATTTTACACAACGGGTCTAATGTTGTTTGGTTTATTCATCAATGGGGCATGATGCTTTTGATAAGAGTGATATAGTCAACCATGTTTGATTATTAAAAAAACTGTTGGATCAGTTTTAAGTGTAAGAAGCTTATGGATCAAATAAGGTGAGTGAGACGCCAGAAAGCCTTTATGGATCATCACATTGGAATATTGTTGATAAAAGACGATACGTTATAGCCACGTTCAAAGAATGGAAACAATACCAGCCGGGAGGCTAGGAAGATGACCGGTATAGAGAGACCGAGGCTGAAGCGAGTAATGATAAACAGAAGTGAGGACTTTTATAGCCATGAGCTAAAGGAAGTGATGTCATCAAATATGTGGCTATTTTTTAGGTTTTGTATTCAAAGTTATGTATTCATTCCTATTTATTTTTTAATCAATTCCAACTGGAAATAAGATAATGTCTCTACAGTGTAAAAGAAAGTATCATAATTTTTCCAATGTTGTCATTGAATCATATCTTACGGGAAAATACTCTTCCCTCTATATTATATATATATATATATATATATATATATATATATATATATATATATATGTGTGTGTGTGTGTGTGTGTGTGTGTGTGTGTGTGATCATTTGTCTTATTTAGCATAATTAAATTTTTTCACCTGCGTATATTTACACAATATTGAGGCAGCAGTTTTGCACTTATGCTAATAAAAACAACGGATGCACTTTGTTTCATGAACATTTTGTCAGTTTTTCTAGTTTAAGGACAAATTATATTGATTTGAAGTTTTTATTTCATATAATTTCTTAAAAACTAGGTGATATTTATTTCGCTTTTAACTACTTATTTCTATAAAATGAGTAATGTTCTAATTCAATTTATACTAATTAAGAAGTTTTTTCCTTCAGTTTGAAAGAATATCTGTAGTTTATTCAATCATTTTGCCTGATATTGAAGAAAGTAATCGGAAGGAGAAAAAATAATTCTTGTAAGCCGTATATCCGTAAAAATAGCAGAAATATGTGTCCACTTTATCAATGAATTTAGGTCATAAATAGCACCCCCTTCGTAAAACCTTTCAAATTGACTTTTTTTTAAACTAAAAAATTTCAGTAAGATTCTAGGGTCTAAACTAGGAGTTCTTAAGCCCAAGTATCTTACTCAACCCTGGGAAGCGTTGCAAACTACAAGAACTGCCTCCCAAAGAAGTAAAGAAGCCCATCAGGAGGCAGCGCAGAGGAGCAACCAATTAAAAAAAGAAAAAAAAAGAGATAACATAAGAGGAGATACACATCTGCTGTGTGGACCCGGGCATTTTTGAGAGGACAGAATTGCTGCGGAAGGCTCTCAACTAACTTAGGGTCCTCCACAACTTTCGGTTTCGTCGAACCAGGAGGGCGAGACTTGAAGGACTTAAGCGACTTCCCCAAAATTGAGTGTCTGCTGACTGTGATCTTGGTCGGAGATAGAACACGGCAGATGTGGGACCTTTCGTTCAAGAAGGGTCCCTATTTACATCCATCCATCCTTGTATAGAGCAGTAAAATTATTCTTCCCCTGGGCACATCGATGGCGTGTCCCGGATCCATCAAGATTAAGCTGGGCATGGACACCATAGGACTCGCCATCGATGTCCTGACCCCAGTCCCGAAAAGCCTTGAATGCAACGTGTTCCCTTGTGCATGCCGACCCAGTGGAAAGATTATGCGTCGTGGATGTTACCATAAAAGGTGACACATTTTGTCTAATTGGGGTTTATGCACCCAACTACCAGACTGCATGAGTCATTTTCTTTCAGCGGATTGATCTGTTCATGACATCGTCAAGGTGGGTAGTTTTAGCAGTTGATTGGAATGCTATGATTGATCCCGATATTGGCAAAGGGGCGAATAAGAGCGATATACACAAACAACTTGGACTTGATTCCATTCCAGGATTTGATCGTCAGGGTAGACCTTGTCGATGGATTCTGAAACAAACACCCCAATAAGGTAGTATGGATTCGGAGGTACTAGAGCGGGTAGAGGAAGCAGTTAAGCTGTATACCCAAAGGAAACCGAGGTGTGCGCTTTGCACATCTACACCCTTGTACTTTATCAGCTCTCGTCTGCCGACCAACTACTATTGGAGCGTGTCTTGTCCAGACTCCTTTTGGGGCATGCTCCCACCCAAACTCCTTTTGAGTCACAGGCAAACTATGGTACATCGCGAGATCTGTCAGCTCCAACCCTCAGAGGGCGGCCCAGGCATGCTGAACATCCAGGTTCGGCAACACACGATTGACCTTCTTTGGTCGGATGTGCAATTAAGCGAGGGGCTCGGTTTGAAGAGAGGAGAGTGTCGTTTGATCTGGCCTTGAGCGCTTGGACTGAGCTGCCTCATCAATAACGAGGCATCCCTCACCTGGCTTGTTATTCGAAATGTGCTATGGGTCGGCAAACGGTCTTTCACGGCAGGACTGGTAGATTCGCCTGCATGCATACGCTGCAGTGGTAAGGAAGAGTCTATTGAGCACGTCTTCTTTCATTGTAGTGTTAGATTGGAGGGCACACCATGTGCTCTTCTGCTTACTTAGCATTTTGAGAGTTACACACCACAACACGCCAGATGGAATTCCGTGAAGGCGTTCATTTCACTCCTACAACTGGTCGCCTACTTTAAGCATCAGCTCAAAGTTAAGATTAAGGGTCGAGAGGGAAAGGCTCCCTTCGTAGGAATTCAATGAAAGGTGGGTGAAAGATGCGCAGCTGTGTCGCGTAAGAAGTGCCAAACTAGAGTGGCATCTTAAAATCACTGGTTGGTGGAAAGAATTTCGGAGATCGGAAAAGACTTGCCAGCCCAGTCCAAGCTAAGGTATAATAGAATTGTCATATTGAGTTGAAAACAGTTCAATTTAGCTAGAGAGAAAATAAACATCAGTCCCTCCATTTTTTAGTCCCCTTTTTTTCGTTTTGTGTACCCCTTCCCCACTTTTTAGAAGAAGGTAAAGTTCTCGAGAGGACGTTTGAAATTTCCAAAGTCTGTTTTTCCTCCCCACATCTCCTGGTTAACTTACTGCTGTGTCATATTGGACAACTGTGGGGGTCACATACTAGTCCTTATTGTAAATGTACTTCGTTCATTGATTTTATTTTTAAAAGTATTAAAAAAAAACATTTCTTTTGCCTTACCTCTACAAGCAATTGTAAATATGGTATTGAGTAGGATTTTCATGGAGAAACTCTGGTATTGAGGAAAATGTATTTCTATACACGGGAGGAAAATGCGTTGTTTTGGTGAAAGGAATTTCGAAGAAAGATTGGGTCAGTAAATTAGACAAGGTAAGTTATGGTTAGGACAGAGTAGACCAACCTAAATCCCTACGCTGAATTCTTGACCATGTATCACATTTTCCTTTGTTTGAAAATAAATATGGAAAGAGGAAAAAAATCATTATTTTCAACGAGAACTGCGTGCTGCTAAGGAACAAAAATCAACCGAAAAATCAATCGTCGTATTTTACGGGGGAACGGGAATATTTTTTACACCGGCTACATCCTGTCTCGTCTCATCTTGTACCGAAGACAAGACAAGACAAGACACAGAAAAGACAACACCGTAAGTTTTTCTTCTATTTCGGGTGTTCGTGGATATAATATAATATAATATAATATAATATAATATAGCGACTCCTTTATTTTAGTTGAAATTGATACGAAAGTAGATAAGTATTAGCTTTAGATAATAAACAATAAATCTAGCCACATATGTTAGGTATTGGTATGTAGCAAAAAATTCAATATCAAGTTATTTCCGTGAAATTTGGTATCCCTGAAAATCTTTGAAGTAGGAAGAAAGTTATTGCGATTTTACGCATCACTGATTTAAGTATTTATGGCACGTATAAAACAATACTACAGCAACTGAATGTTAGTGGCTGGAAACGGCGCTTTTTACTTGGGAGAGAAATGTTTGTCTTCTATGGTCAATGGTGGTTTTACCATTACCAACTAACAGTGATGCTGACTTGAGTTTTTTTTTCTGTGAATATTAACTTTATGGCATATGCTATTTCCTTGTAATTATAACCATAAATAAATCTAAGAAGATATTTGATTGTTGTGATACGTTTTTTTTTTTTTTAATATATCATAAAAATAATTCTAACCACCATTGAATCTCCCTTGAAGATATTTCATTGTTGCAATACGTTTTTTAAAAAATGTCTTAAGAATTTTCACCATAATCAAATCTAAGAAAATATTTGATTGTTGTGATACGTTTTTTTTTTTTTTTAATATATCATAAAAATAATTCTAACCACCATTGAATCTCCCTTGAAGATATTTCATTGTTGCAATACGTTTTTTAAAAAATGTCATAAGAATTTTCACTATAATCAAATCTAAGAAAATATTTGATTGTTGTGATACGTTTTTTTTTTGTTTTTTTTTCTAAGTCAAAAAGAATTTTGAGGTAAGTTTCTTGAACTTATAATTTTGCGCTTTTTTTTTTTACATTATGTTATGGAATCAGGGTTGCTTTCTTATGATAATTAAGATAAATTCTGTAATAAGCAAAAAAGTTTGTTGTTTGTTTACTATGAAAACTAACTTAATGCTATTTTCTTGCGATTGTAACCAAAATTAAACCATAATTATTTGTTGAAATACGTTTTTGAAAAGACCCTACGAAAATTGGGTGAGTGTACGCTGCCGTCCCGTGATCGTAGTAGTGGTGGTAACTTGATGAATACACACACAGCTAAGTTTTGATCGGTGATACCTGGCGATCTTATAACTATCAAGCGCATAACGATATTTCCTGAATTCTTTCCTAAATAAAACTGCAATTTACTTTGTATGTGCAGTTGATTGCACATAGGATTCACATGGAGAATTCAAGAGTCATGTTATTTTGCAAAACTATTTTTCTTTTTGCATAGAATAACCTTCTAACAATAATGGCGGCTAAGAATCCGTCTGCAATGCCAAGTCTGTCAAAATGGTGTGAGAATTAGGGGTCGGGTTCGGCCAAAAATCAAAACGAGGCTTGGCTTTAAACAGCCTGCAGCCTTTAGCGGATGATAAATGGTCATACCTCATACCTAACATATCCAAAACCTCACCTTCTTTATCTACTGTCTATAAAAGCTCTGAACTCAAGTGTTACTCGCTTCTTATTGGTTACTTCTTTCTCTCTCTTTTCTCCTCTCTCTTCCTCCCCTTCTCTCATGAATTGGTATCATTTTGCTGGCCTCATTATCAATTTGAACTTTACCATTTTTCCACTGTGACCAATTACTTTTGTAAATATTGCATCTTTCATTTCACAGATGTTGAGGTATCTGCTACACAATTGCGTCTTCTACTCTAGCACAGAACGCGTATTCATATCTTCATCTCTTGTGAATGAAATGGCAATGCATTTACTGCACAACAGTTGCAATTATCTCTCTTCTAATTCTCCTTATTTCAGAAAGTGTACATGGGTTAAACCCCTCGTTTTTTCCGTTACTTAAATAGTCTTTTTGTCATGTGTTTTTTCAGCTGCTGAGAATGGCCCCCAACTTTGCATACTACTGATACCCTGTTTCCATAATCATTCCTTGGTCTTCATAATACCAAGCATTTCACTTACCTCCACTTCATTAAAACACAGCTACTGCAACTACTTTGCACAGAGCTCTTATCTTTCACTTAGACGCTATATTCTATCTTCCACCTAGCTGCAAGGTTATGCTACGTACCCATTTTATCATGGATCTAATCTCCTTCCTTAATAACCAACTTTCTCCTTCTCTATGAAGATGCTACGGTGTAATCTAATCTAAGCAAGCCTCTTCTATCCCAATCGATCTTATCAATGTTTACACATATTTTCCTTTAAGCCTTGTACGTATTATAAGAAACGTCTTATCATTAAATGTACATCCTATTTGTTTGCCTTATCATTTGTATGTGTCTGTATAATGATTCCGAACTCTGTTTAATTTCCACAACCAGATCAATACTTACCATGCATATTCTCCCTTCTGACATGGTGATTATCGACTACTTTCCTCCATCGACACTTATAGTGACGTCAGCATGTAAAAACAAAACACAAGAGACAAAGTTCTTTGACCTTAATCATTACACCATCTTGTTGCTACATAGAACCAGACTATCATTACTACTATTTCCCACACAACATGAGAACCATCGTTCCAATAGATTTAGCCAATGAGACCGGGACATATATATATCAGGCATTACAGCAGACTTAGCCGAAATACTCCCTGGAATGGTGAAAATCGACACTTTGAAAAAAATGTCAGTAAATATTTCAGAGAAGACTGCAGAAATGCCTACATATATATATATATATATATATATATATATATATATATAACCAGTTGTTTCAAGTCAACTACTAATCAAAAAAATGAATATTTTTGGTCTTGTTTTTGTACTTCATTCATTACTTTCAGGAATTAAGATTATTATTGGCAATTTTTGCAGCAAAATATCATCTGCTTTTAAGACACTGTTTGTTCAGCATTCTTTAAGCATCAAAGTTATTCACCTAATTTTATCAGATCAAAACTACTCTTTTTTTATAAAAGAATTCAAAATTCATTTTTTTTACAAAAAATAAATAGTTTGAATACAATCAAAAGTTTATGTAAAAATCAAATGAAATCAGACTTTTTCTATACAAAATTCTACTCATAGTTTTTCTTAACTTGGCCAATTTGCTACTATATATGTATTATACAATGGATATCAATGAGATACACAAAATAAAACCTTTAATGATGTCCCATCAAACTAAGATTTGAAAAAAAGAATTACATGCACTCATTTAAAAATGTGTCCAATTCAAAAGTGACATTTTTATAAAGATATACCCTTCAAAAAGTCATAAGACATGTTCCACTGTAATTCGTTTAATCTTTCTTCGAAAAAAAAATTATATATTTTCTATGATGAAAAAAGAGTTGTTCTTTTAAATACTGAAATTGTGCAGCAAAGTAATTTCAATGAAGAATGGCCATCTTTTTTGTAATTAGACATTCTCATTCAATATTGAATATGAACTGTCATTTTGCTTTTTAAACTTTTGAGTATAATATATGGAGCCAATGGACATCAGACTGAGATTATGTATGGGTATTTGAAATCTTGGACAAGATTTTTTCTATTCTAAATTTTGCTATCTATATATATTCTAGTAATTTATCTTCAGTGAAAATGCTGATAGTTGGTGGTAATCTGTCATTTTCGTTATCACCAATAAAACAGTGAGAATTATCTAATATCTTTTGGGAACATACTTTAATTACGCTGGAAATTATTCAAATACATTTTTTTTTCTTGTCGAATTTTTTAGCACTTTTCTTTTAGAATTGTTTTTCCTCTGAGCTGGGCTTCTATCACAATAACTATTATATCAGGTGAAAAATCTAACATTGCAGCCCTAATACAAAGGGTTCTAGATTATTTCTATGACTGAAAAAAACATTTTTCTCCGAAACATTTTCTTTCCAAAAAATCAATTCAAAGATTTTTTTTTTTAAATTCATATCATAAGCTTGGCCATAAAGCAAATGGTTTACAAAAGTATTCAGAGGACAAATTCTAGCCTCCATAACTGTTCATACAGTTTTGGTAACTGGCTTCGTAGTCATAATATAAACATATTGGATGCAGTGTATTGTTTGCATGGGATTTTTTTTTTTTTTTTTGATAAATACCTCTCTTATATTGGCCAAATAAGGAACAATATAAATTTTAAACCAAACATCTACAGTCAGAAAGAAAGACACAAAGTGAGGGTCCATATTTGCAATATATGTCCATTATTGACCGATCACCCACTATAGATCCAATTCATCAACTTGTAATTATTACTTTTTCTCGAAGAGGAAATATTCTCTGGACAAAGACAGATTCAATCAAAACAGTTCATACAAAATTGATCCCTCAGGTTATATCTGGTAGCATTTGTGCTTGTTTTTTTTTCGTGACCACTGCCAAACAATATGTGAGAGAAGTAACTTATCTATCAATCGCCCCTTCTTTCTTTTCTTTTAATTCATCACCACACGCTGCCAAAAGACTTTGGTTGCATGATGGTTTCTAGATCTTCACAGATTCCTTTGAAATAGCAGAGAATGACCTCTTATCATGAGTGATGAGAATTTATTTTCTAAAATCAAGGTGAATGTGTTTTTCTTGCTGGATTAATTTACTTTTTCTCTCTTTTTGCAGTCTGCATCATAACCTTATCTGAAGAGCATTATGAATATTGAAAAGAAAAAAAAATCTTTACACTGTGAAATTTGTGGATTAGCAGTTCGCTCACAGTCCAATCTTGAAAGACACATGAGAACACATACTGGAGAGAAACCATTTCATTGTGAAGTCTGTGGAGCTACCTTTTCCCAGAATTCAAGTCTCAAAGGACACATGTTAACACATACTGGAGAGAAACCTTTCAGCTGTGGAATCTGTGGAGTTGAATTTTCCCGGAATTTAATTCTCAAAACACACATGTTAACACATACTGGAGAGAAACCTTTCAGGTGTGAAATATGTGGAGCTACCTTTACCCAGAATTCAACTCTCAAAAATCACAGTGTAACACACACTGGAGAGAAACCTTTCATCTGTGGAATATGTAGAGTAAGATTCTCCCGAAATTCAAGTCTCAAAACGCACATGTTAACACACACCCGTGAGAAACCTTTAAAATGTGAAATATGTGGAGTAAAGTTTTCCCTTAATTCAAGTCTAAAAAAACACACGTTAACTCACACTGGAGAGAAACCTTTCAATTGTAGAATATGTGGAATAGGATTCTCCCAAAATTCAAGTCTCAAAACGCACATGTTAACACACACTGGAGAGAAACCATTCAGCTGTGAAATGTGTGGAGTAAGATTTTCCCTTAATTTAACTCTCAAACGACACATATTAACACATACTGGAGAGAAACCTTTCAGCTGTGAAATATGTGGAGTAGGATTCTCCCAAAATTCAAGTCTCAAAAACCACAGTTTAACTCACACTGGAGAGAAACCTTTCAGTTGTGAAATATGTGGAGTGAGATTTTCCTTAAATTCAAGTCTCAAAAGACACACGTTAACTCACACTGGAGAGAAACCTTTCAATTGTGGAATATGTGGAATAGGATTCTCCCAAAATTCAAGTCTCAAAAGACACATGTTAACACACACTGGAGAGAAACCTTTCAGCTGTGAAATATGTGGATTTAAATTTTCCCAAAATTCACATCTCCAGACACACATGTTAACACACTGGAGAGAAACCAACCAGCTGTGAGATATGTGGAATATATAATATAACCAATTTTCCCTCACCCCGTAGTCTACTTTTCCAGAAAATTCCATCGAGATGCATTTCAAACTTTTGGGGATACTGTAAGCACACATAGTTATGATCTTGAAATTTATTTTTTGTAGATATGGTATTGACATGCAGACAGACATTGATGAATGTATATAGATTCTTACATTCATATATATATGTATAAGATGCCATGAACAGTCAAAGTTGAGATTGGGTGACAATGGCTGTCCTCGCACACATAGATCAAGAGACATTGAGATAAAAATACACGTATATACACTCCCTGATGTACAGATAAAAATGTACTCAACACACATGCACTCTCACACATATACACACAAACACACAGATAACAATACACTTGCATGCATACACATATACTAAAGCCTTGTGGAAAATATTGATTAAAAGAATAAAATATAGTTATTATTATGTTCATTGTTTTATTAATAGTTCAAGAGACCACTTTGTCTTTGGTGACACAAGGTTTGATTGGTGACCTAACAAGATCGAAGTACAAAGAATCCAAATACAAGTCTTGCAATTGTATGCATTGTGTGAAAATTGCGACTTTTTATCAGATATTTGGGAAACAGACAAATGAGATAGTGGGTTAGGGAAAATATAAATCATCATATCTTACCTAATACTCTAGAACAATAAGTTATATTTTAAAATCATGCTAATTAACTGAACTACTCATTACAGCTTTCCTGCATTTTCCTACGTCAGTCAAGGTCAAAATGTTTCAAAAACTTTAAAAACTGAAAAAAATACACTTTGTGTCTAAAATATAAGAAAGAATATTTTATTTGTTTCACAAAATGTTTTAATTTTCGATTCATCACCTTAGCCACACACTTTTAGCATAGGCCCACTTTCTAAACGGTGTTAGAAAACGCGTGCAAGAAACCGACAGGGTAATATCGTTTCAATTACCTAAGACTTTGGGATTACGTAACCTAGCATCCACTTGAGAATGGCATGTGTTCGACAGGTGAGGTGAATTCTTAGGTATTTGGGGTGGGGTTCATGAAGATGATGTTGGTGTCAGAATCAGCCATCTTTTTGCCTAATCAATCGATTGAACTTGCTTGGTTTGTTCATTATCACAGTTTACTTTGTTGACCTGGTAACTCACTGGACTTGAACCCTATTGAGAATTTATAGAGGATACTTGATAAAATGACCAGCTTGCGTCCAGAGCTTAAGGCTGCTATCATGTCCATCAAGGGATCTTTCACACATGAGCAGTGCCACAGACTGGTTTCTTCAATGGCATTACATATTCAGGCAGTCATTGACGCCAAAGGAGGTCCAACCAAGTATGGATTGACATTCTAAACCCATCTTCCTATTCATGGCCAATGTGCTCTATTGGAATAATTAAGTTTCATTGTTTAAATATTATATTCTAATATTTTGAAATACTTGATTTTCAATGAACCTTCAATGGGAACCAGTGTTGCTAGATTATACCGACAAAATACTAGGAATAGATCAGTTTAGGTTTTGTCAGACTGATACAATTGAAAAATGTTCAGAATTGCATTGCCTGAGGACAGATATCTTATTTTCCATAATGTTGTAACTTTTTGAAACATACTTGTAGATCGTCAGTTTGTATCAGTGGGACATAGATATGTGAAGCTAGGCCTTTCACATTTGATATGGAAAGATTTTGAGTATATGTGTGCTGTAGGAATCAGGCTGTATGTTAGCCATGATAAAAAATGTCACGTCATGAAAGTAATCTTTTTCAAAGTGTAGAAGGAATGGAATCAATAGAAAATGAACAAGTTGAAGCAAACACAAGAAACATACTACATACAATGCATATTGATGATTCTAATCTATAATCAACTGTGGTAGTTGAAGCAATGTTACAAATGTGATATGTATTCTTTGTTACCCTATAAAGAGGAAGTCTCTCCTGGTCCACATGGATACTGGTCTGAATAGTGATAGCGCAAGAAAGTACATTGATATTACAGTGCTAAAATATTGTTTGATGAATGGGTATACAGGGATAAGAAGTTTTTATTTAATTCTAACAATAAATTTTTCAAGGGGAATAAATAAGGTATTATGGATTAGAGGTATCAAAAATTACTTGCAAAAAGTTTTTTATCTATTTATTTTCAAATATTCGACTTGACCTCTTTTTCATTAAAATAAATTTTGATGTAGTTATCCTTATTTTGAATTAAATTAATTATGATTTAATCCAAATTTCAGATATCTTTTTATTTATTTTCATTTATATATTATGGTCATGCCAGACTTTCTTGCAGCGATTGAGAGAATGAGTCATGATGATATGAGTATAAGATTTTTTGATTTGCAATTGAAATTACAAATCGAAGACAGTTTGCAAAAACCAATTTGAGTGGAATTTACTATTCAATTGGTGAGAATTGGATCGGTTTGTACTGTGACCTAGTCTTAGCTTCAGTTAAAACATAGCTAGCAGTTTTGACAACTTTTTTGAAATTTTCTTATCCAAAAATATGTATTTTTTCCAGAAAATTATCTAAAAAAATATCAAAAATGCATTTTGGATGAAAAAAAAGTAATTGAACTTCTTCACACCAATGGAGGCAGAAAATGATGAGAGGATAGCTTTAAAACATAACAAGCACAATTATTTTTTTTCAGCTGGTACATTATGCACAAAAAAGAGTGTGTCAGAGAATCAGGGTTCGGTTGGTTATAAGATTTCAGTAGAAAGAGCATATCAAGTAAAAGTTTATTCCAAGGTTTTCTTTCTCAGCACAATGATGCTGTCAGGGAAAACAGGATGCTTTTAATCTGTTGGTGCAGATATATGAACATATGAGTGCTATAGAAGAGTTTAACAGTCAGCCTATCCGTCTAAACCAGAACTTGTGTTCCTCTTATAAGGGCTCATGGGAAGTGATGAAAAGTTCATTGTTTGAGGAGTACTCTGAATAAATAAAGACTAAGTCTTTATGACACATTTATCTCGGGTAATAAAATCCACTCTCTCCATCTCTCATATAACTGCTATGTAGTTGTAGCAGTTACATTTTTAGCCATCTGTCCGTGTGCTTGTGTGAGTGTGCGTGTCTACTACACTTACTCAACAAAGTTGACAATTATATATTAGCCAGCACACAAGACAAAACAGTGTCATGTTTGGAGTTTGGGGGGTCAACAGTTCTAGAGATATAAAAATCAATAAAACATTAAAAATTATAGATCTTTCTTTATACATTGTTGGTCCGTTATAATGCGTGGGTCAGGGCTCATAATTTTTTACCGTGTTATAAGTGAGTCCGTGTTGTAAGAAACTTTCGATTTTTACAAACCTTTATCAAAGTTCTCCTCTTTGTTGCATGAAGAACGCTTGGTGTCATATCTCGATAGCAAGTGAAAATATGTGTAAAGTTAGTAATCTATTGGTATCATTTACTGCAAATAAGATGGGAACAGGGAAGTGATCTAGCCCCCCCCTCCCCCCCCACTCCATTCTCCAGGTGGATGGAGTGATAGAACTTCTTTACACCGACCAAGTAATTTTGTGCGGAAATGAAGAGTTAACTATGGTGGAAATAGAAATCGATATCATGTTTTTAAAGAATTGTGACACCTCACCAGAAGGTTACAATTTGACAAAAACATTTCAGTTGTCAATGAATAAAACTCATCACTCCTTTCTCCTTCATCTTTCAATGAAAAGATTGAGATCCAACAAAATCTAATAAAACCATAGGATTGACCACTCTGTAAGTAAAAGTGGAGGAAATATATGAGAAACACGCAAGGCTCAAAATTCAACATTGATGGACCCAGTGTATAATATTTCCCAAGAGTCTTTCTACTTTTGTATTTAGCTATTATTTTTAGAGCCAAATTCAACAATTTGAAAATTGAGGGTCCATGCTTGAACCCTGTTATAACGGGTCTACTGTGCAGTTCATATAGATTATCTCCCTTGACTTCTGATCTTTAGAATTATCTAAATTGGCAATACTGCAGAGAAGTAACCAAAATATTTTGAAGCCATTGTTTCATACTGCAGGCATTAGTGGAGTTTGAACCTTGGAATCATGACTGATCCTAAGGTCATCATCTGATGAGGACTTTTCGGAAGAATTACTTCTTGTATATTTCATGTAGTGTGTATATATATATATATATATATATATATATATATATATATATATATAACACATACAGTAGACCCTTGATTTAACAGACTAATAGGGGCAGACAGTTGTCTGTTGCTCACAAAATTCTGTTGAATAGTATCTTACCTTTTCAAGGGCATTTTTTACCTGTTTTTACTCTTTTCAAATCCAAATTCGAGATTGATTTAAAATTAATCACTTTTCAATTAAATGAAAAATAAAATGAAAATTATTAATAATGTCTATTTTTCATTATTTTCTTAAAATTTCAATGTTTTTGTATTATTTTTACATTATCTTTTTGAAAATTTCAATGTTTTTATATTATTTTTACCTCATTTTTGGATGTAATATTATGACATATTAATGGCTTTTCTGGTAATGAAAGTTATGATAAAAGTACGGTCTGAATTTGAAAAATGCTGATAAATAGTTTTGTGTTAAAATGTGTTATCGTTTACTATATAATTTTGTCATAAAATAATTGTGTGCTTACTATACCTAAAATATTGTTTGATGAATGGGTTCATGGAGAGAAAAATAGAGTAAAAGTTTTTATGAATTAATGTTTTATAGCAAAAAAGATTTTTCAACATTACATATTCCTGCTGTCTATCAATATACTTGGCAAACATCATGTAAGGTGAAAATGCGAATTGAATGAATTGGCTCTAAAGTGGGTGATTGATTTATAATGTATGTATAATGTATATATTATTACCTTTGGAATGTATCAATGTCAATTACAATAACATGCAAAAACCAAATGCCACTATACAAGTAATTTTTTCTATTTTACTAAGTAAAAATATGTCCATATGTTCAAAAAAGATCAACACATTTAAAACAGGTTTAGTAAGTGACTCATTGAATAAGCATAACATGATCAACATCTTTTGGCAAGTTGGGGGTATTCAATTAAAAAAATTGTAGAAAGGGAAGATCGATGGATAAATTACTTTTCTTGCCTTTTGTTAGGCAGTGATCTCTAAGAAAGTATGAATTTTTTTAAAAACAAGCGTGAATGGTGCTTGACCATGGCCAACCTCAAGATTCATGTCAAACTTAGGCATAGCTAGTTCGATTGTTTTGAAAAAAAAAAACTCCCCCTTAGAAAATTTAAGTTTACATACTGCATTTATTTGAATTTTTACATTCCAGGTGTTTATTGGATTCACTCAAGTGTGTGAATATCCTGTAAATTCAAAGTTTTTTTGCCATTTCCCACTTTTGGAGGAACTGACGATTACACCAATTTTATATAATGTATTTGCTGAAAATTTAATCGAGGAATTTTTTTTTTCTTCAAAACAGTACGATTTATTTGAAAAAAAAGATTATTTTGCATTTCTTTTTATCAAATAAATTTTCTGTTATTTTCAATAGTAATACTTCTGAGTAAACAGTGTCATATCTGTTCAGAATTGTCTGTGTAATCTACATTTTAAACACATCCCAATATTTCCTGTATAAGTACAGCATTTCTACTGGTTATCTCCCTTTCAAAATCTGAAATACATTAGATTACAAACCTATTCTCAACAATTACCAAATCTTATGCTTCTACATTTCAGACCAGTCAGACCAAAAATTACTGGTTAATGACTGGAATAGGTTCGTGAATTCTTTGTGTAAAAAATATGTGCATTGATAGTCATGTAATTCTAAAATTTTAACATTTTTCATATGTAACAACTAAGTAAGGGTCCAGTTTAGCGTGTAAATAGAAACCCACTTTGAAATCCTTAAAAAATCAACTTTCTTTCAGAACTAACAAATCAAAGAGTAAATGAAGGTTTTATGGATTTAAAGCATAAAAAATTATTAGAAAAAACAGTTTTGGTAATCTCTACTTATAGGTGGTCAAATTTTGGTCAGCCATAAAATGGCTACTTGATAGTAAATGGCTATCTCAATTGTAAGCTGTTCAGTTCCACAAAGGTCCATTCAATTTGACTTAAGACAATATTTTTGCACAAAATTGTTGACAGAATTTGATTTACTTTAGACAATCTGGCATCTGACAAACTGCAAATGAACTTTTCTACACTCTCACTCACTCAATGTTGAAAATGGCGTGCAAAAGTCATACGCCATTTATTACGCTGAGTGTGCCTGTGTGTTGAAGTTTATAATTCACTATCAGGCGAGCCATTTTATAGCCAACCAAGATTTGGCCATTTATAAGTAGGGATAGTCAAGTTGTTTTCGTCCATTTTTGATCTTCCTCCTTCAGTGTCCTTTTAATAATTTAAGAATTGGGGTGTTTAACATAAGGGTTTGGGTTGATGGTATTAAAGAAATTTATTGGAAGAAGGGAAGGTAATTCATGTAAGATGTACATCCATAAAAATGGCAGGGAGTAAGTGCCCACTTTAGCATTAAGTAATGTAATAAATTGACCCTGTCCCCGCCGTGAAATCATAAAATCTTAATTTGGGAAAGTCGGAATTTTGAAATTGGATCATGACTGGAACTGATTTTCATAATTCACTATCTTTGACAAATACTGGAATGTTTGGGGTTTTTTTAATGAATTCCCTTATTTCTTTTTATTTGTGAAAATTTGATAACCATGCATGCCTGATGTTGAAAATGGGGTTCAAAATTTAGGGATATTTTTTCAACTTCCAGTGGTTGAAATCCAAAGGAATTCTCTTTTTACTTTTATGGGTCAAAATTGGGGGGGGGGATCAATTTTTCACTTCGAAATCGAGGAGTAATGGATTTTTCATTATCAGGGGGTTGGAATTAGAGGAAATCTTTTTTAAGGGTCAAAATGAGGGGGAGGGATTTTTTTCACTCTCTGGGGTCAAAGTTGGGGGGAAATTTCTATTTTCTTTTCTGGGATCAAAATCAAAGAGGGAGATTTTTCATTCTCTTTTAGGGTTCAAAATCTGGGAGGGGATCTTCGTTTTCATTTTTTGGGGTCAAAATCAAGTTGAAATTTTTTTCCATTTCAAAGGTCAGATTCAAGAGACTTCCACGTTTAATGATCAAAATCATGAAGGAGATTTTTTTTCAATTTTTGGGGACAAAATCGAGGGGTACTTTTCCTCACTTTTTGGTGTCGAAATCGATGGGGAACTTTTTTTTTAGTTTTAAGCATAAAAATTGGGCACGGGGGGGGTTATTCTTTCATAGGGGAGACAATCGAGAGGGAATGCTTATTTTTATTTTCAGGGGTCAAAATCAAGGGTGGAAATAAAATGGGAACTTTTTCTTCACTATCAGGGGTCAAAATTTTCACCGATGTCTAAATAACATTATTTTCAATTATATTTTTGACGGTTTGGAGGTAGGGTTAGTAGGTAGGATTGGAATTTGGTTTGTAAGTAGTAGCAGCCAGAGCGTCTCCGTAGATCATCTCCCTCGCCAATTATCGGCATTTTGTTGAATTTTGGTATGATATAACAAAACTGAAAATCTTTCATATATATATATATATATATATATATATATATATATATATATATATATATATGCATACATATACATATATATATATAAGAAAATTTTCAGTTTTCAATACTTTATTTCATTTATTATTATTATTATTATTATTATTATTATTATTATTATTTATTATTATTATTATTACAACTACTGAAACAACAACAACATTGATAATCGAAACTTATAGGTCCTTTTCTGAAGTGTTGTTTCCTTGGTTGATGCATACTTTTCTACAGGGACCACACTACTTGTGACATGAACAGCCTGTTGTTAGTAAGAGACAAAAATGCTGCTCAATATCATCTAGGCAAGAAGACGTACTTCCTTTCTTTAACAAACCACCATTTTAAATAGTAATACAAAAATATACGGTGTTCTGTAGGAAGAAAGCCTATAATGCTAAAGCGACTACTGCTCATTACTCGACAAGAAGGATCCAGTAAAAAATAAATATAGGCGGTGTTTACAAGTATTTACGTTCCTCCGTAAAATACGACCATTGTTCATTGAGAAATTATCGAGTTTCTAACCGTGAAAACTTCAAAGTATCGCCAATCTTATTTAAAACATTGATTGAAGCACATGTAATAAATAAGTCATTCTTTTCAAGGAGACCTACGTGCTGCTATGAGATGAATATGAACCGAAAAATCGATTGTCGTATTTTACGGAAGAACGGGAATATTTTTACACCGGCTATTTCCTGTTCTATTCCCGCCTTGTACCCAAAACTAAATCAGGAATAAAACAACGTTGTGAGTTTTTCTTCTATTACAGATGTTTCTTTATATAGATCTAGCCAATAGGACTGAGGCACACACATACCCACACACACACATATATATATATATATATATATATATATATATATATATATATATATATATATATATATATATATATAGTCTAGAAAGCTTTAAAAAATCTTTTGTGTCTCTTCAGTCACTTATTTCCTAATATCTGTAAATGTAATTTATGCAATTTTCTTCAGTCTTTTATTTTTAATGTTTTGCATATATTTCGCTCCTATGTGTGAATCTTCTCTTGTGGGGATCGTCAGTTGTTTGCCATATAATAGTTTCGGGGATTTTAAAAACACTTATATTAAAATGGCACCCCCAGCAATGTCGATCAGAGACTACTTCCTTTCATATATATATATATATATATATATATATATATATATATATATATATATGGATGGGTTAATGGAAAGTCTATAGCCACACTGAAGAGAAGAGAATATATATATATATATATATATATATATATATATATATGTCATCCACAGACAGCTGTTTTGGTGTATTTCTTCTCTTCAGTGTGGCTATAGACTTTCCATTAACCCATCCAGTACCACGAGGCAGGATTGAAACCTTCGCTTCAGATCCGGAGACCGATATCTTACCTCTGAGCTACGGAACTAGACAGTCAGTAGGGCTGAATTTAAGCGATATATTTATTTACACATAAAACCCCCATCCACCAGAGTGCTCTATTCCTATAGTAGAGCATTGCATAAGCTTACAATGGATGGGTTAACTCACTTAAAGAGTGCTCAACCCTGAATAGAGGAGCATTAATTATCATAAAAATATATGTATATATATCAAGAGAGAGAGAGAAAATTAAAACTATGTACTTAATCGATATATAGTCTCTATAAGTATTGAGCACTGTTGAAATAAAGATTTCCCAGAATAATATACATGATTTGTGGTATATATTTCTACTATATATATATATATATATATATCAGGCATTTCTGTGGACCTCGAAAATGGTGAAAATCGACAACTTACAAGAAAAACATCAAAATCATGTAAAACTTTATTTTATCGTCTGGATCTTGGTGTCATTAGTAAGATTAAAAGCAGTGAAAATGGAACTAAAATTAGTTGCGTACCTTTTATGTATGTTTGAAAGAAGATAGCCGAAATATAGGTATGATGAACACTATGGATATAATTTTCACCTGAAAATCCACACAAAATGATATAAAATATCAACTCAGCCTATGGACTTATAACATCATCAATTGCTATTATAAGTCAACTGCTAGTCAAAGGCCTTTCCCCACTCTCCTCAACGTTTTTTTGTAATGTTTATTTCTGTACTACCTCCCTAGATACCTAAAAGTCACATGGTTTTCCTACAATAAAATTGAAAATAACCAGAAATATTATTGTCACATTATTCTTGTATGGTGAAAGCAGTGAGATTTGATTAAGAGTTCAATGGTAGCAAGAATATTTCTATTCAGTGGGAAGCTCCTGGGATTTTCTCCCACCCACCTATCCTGGCAAGTTAATGAACAAGAGTACTGATAGAAGAGGGTGCTTCTGCTTGAATGGGAGCAAAAGGGAATCAATCTCCACTATAATTGCCATTCATTTATTATTCCTCTCTGATAAGTCTGGATCCATAAAAATTGATTTGTAGTAGTAGTAGACCCTAGCAATATAGGTAGATAGCGGTAATAATGAATAGTAATACTAAGAGATATATTAGTTCCATTTGCTTTTGCATATTGTTGTCATAGTTAATATAGATATCTCCCATAGATAACAAATTATTTGAACAAGTTGATATACTTAAATTGTAGAAATATATATGCAAAAGTAATGATGATATCTTAGTTGTCAACACTCATGGAATTTCCACAGCTAATCCAGTAAGATAGCGTGGAGACCGCTGAATGGTCTCTGTGTAGTCTTTTTCAAAACATATTGAAAGTATCATGAGAAAGAATTCGAGAGTTTCTCAACCGATATTGTCACAATGTATTTAATGTGGAGGTTGGAGTGGTGTGACAGTTACTGGCATGGGAAATGAAATCGGCAAATCGAGTTCAAACTTCAGTCAAGGCTGTTGAGATTCACTTTGCACTAATGCATTTTGGAAAGGCATGAATCAATCTATTCTCCTTTTATATTATGGATATAATAAAAGAGCTGAACTTTCCAGACCATCCTGGATTCAAGACCAGGAACCACTGTGAAAGGTTTATGTGTTGCTTTTTTTAAAAACGTGTAGAAAATATCATAAGGAAGAATTTGACAATCTCTCAACTGATTTTGTCATGATGTATTCAATGTTGAGGTCTAATCTGAATGAAATAACAGACTGGACTCTCTAGCGAACTCTGGATTCAGAACCAGGAATGGAGTTCACCCATCGCCTCTAAGCTAGGAGTCAAAACAGCAAAATAAGTAGTGAATGGGGCTTGAATTGTCACCTTGCAAAACTCTTTTTGCTAAGTAATCATTACGCAAATTTGAAAGCCCGATCAGATCCAGGATATAAAGGGCTGTAAGAACTGGATGTTGTTACAATGTATATGAAAGACTGTAAAAAATGAATTTTGTCTCCACATATATTCATCTTGAGTAAAATAGTTCTATCACTAAAAGAGAACGTTTTTCCCAAAATACTTAATTTGTTGGCTCTTGGTTAGAAATCAAATCCCACCTTTTTTTTTAGTTTCACTGTATATGCTGGGCTATAAGACAAATGGTTTATGATGGTATTTGGAGGAATACTCTCTTCAACTTAAACCCCGTAATTGTCCATTTTTGATAACTGTCTCCATAATCATAATACAAATATATTGGAAGCAGTAAGTATTTGCATAGTTTTTTCCTGAATGCCTCTCTTATAATGTTTGAATTGTAAACTCAACCTCTTCAGTCAGAAACATGAACACAAAGTGAGGGTCCACATTTCCATTGTATGTTCATTGTGGATCTATCATCCACTCAGGTCCAATTCATCCATTTAATTATAATTATTACTTTTTCTCAAAGGGGAGATATTTTCCAGAGAAAGAAATTTTAGATTCAGTCGAGTCAGTTTAAACTACTAGGGAAGAATATATTTTCATAAATATTTCGTATGGTTTGCTAAATCGAATTTTAAATCAGATTAGAAATCGTTTCTTGTCTTGTAGAAGAAGGTAAATAAAAATTGAAACAATAATCATACAAACCTATAAAACAGCTTGTTGGAAAATGTCATCCTAAATTGTCAACATAGTCTAGGAAAAACGTTTTTTTGTTGACACTTTTTTGTTTCTAACACCGTTAAATTCCATTTTGCGGACCCTGGTCTAAACCTTCACAGATTGAAGTGTGAATTCAATCTTTTAAAAACAGGGTCATAATACTGAATGTGTCTTCCTTGCTAGACTATTGGATTAATTTCCTTTTTTTTTCTCTCTTTCAGCCTGCATCGTGACTTTATCTGAAGAGTGTTATGAATATCAGTGAGAAAAAAAGATCTTTACGCTGTGAAATTTGTGGATTAGCATTTCGCTCCAAGTCTGATCTTGAGAGACATATACGAACGCACACTGGAGAGAAACCTTTCAGTTGTGAAATCTGTGGAGCTACCTTTTCACAGAATTCAAGTTTCAAAACACACAAGTTAACACACACTGGAGAAAAACCTTTCAGCTGTGAAATATGTGGAGTAAGATTTTCCCGAAATTCACATCTCAAAAAACACAGTTTAACACATACTGGTGAGAAACCTTACAGCTGTGAAATATGTGGTCTTACATTTTCACGAAATTCAAGTCTCAAAAGACATGTGTTAACACACACTGGAGAGAAACCTTTCAGTTGTGGAATATGTGGAGTTAAATTTTCCCAAAATTCACATCTCAAAACCCACATATTAACACACACTGGAGAGAAACCTTTCAGCTGTGAAGTATGTGGAGTTACCTTCTCCCTCAATTCAAGTCTCAAAACCCACATGCTGACACACACTGGAGAGAAACCTTTCAGCTGTGAAATATGTGGTGTTGGATTTTCCCAAAATTCTAATCTCAAAAAGCACAAGTTTACACACACTGGAGAGAAAAACTTCTGGTGTGAAATCTGTGGAACTGGATTTTTCCGTAAATCAGACACCAAGAGACACATGTCAACACACACTGGAGAGAAACCTTTCTGTTGTTTGGTGTGTAGCAAAACATTTGCTAGAAATGACAAACTCAAACAGCATATCGCAATACACTCTCGAGAAAAACCCTCCTGATGTAAAATTTGTGGAAGATTTTCTCTTGATTCCTCCTACTGCCAAAGGAAAACAACTCAATACACGCTTGAGAAACTTTTTTTCTGAATTCAAGACTCAAAACCTTTTAGCTGTGAAATATGTGGAGTTTGATTTTTGCTAAAACTGCATGTTAATATACACTGGAGAGAAGAACTTCTGGTGTGAAATCTGTGAAGCTAGATTTTCCCGCTATTCATACTTTAAAACACACAAGTTCACAGACACTGGAGAAAAACCTTTCAGCTGTGGAACATGTTGAGTTCGATTTTCCTTTAATCCAAGTCTCAGAGTACACAAATTAACACACTGGAGAGAAACCTTTCAACTGAGAGATATGTTGAGTAAGATATCTCCTGACCCATGTCAACACACTGGAGAGAAACCTTTCATAGAATATGTGGAGTAAGGTTCCCCCAAAATTCACATTTCCAGAGGCACATGTTTAACACTGGAGAGAAACCTTTCAACTGTGAAATATGTGGAATATAAAATATAAATCTCTTACCTCATGGTCTACATTTCCAGAAAATGTCTTTGAAATTCATTTCTTTGAGATATAATATGGACATGTATCGATGAATGCATATAGATTTTTTAATTTGTATATATGAGTTGAGCCAAATGTTCAGATTCGGAGACCACACACCTCACATATATCAACTGATACGCACAGGGAGGTACAGAGATAAAAAAAATATACATGTATAGATTCTCATTCTCACACAGATAAAAAAATCTACTCAACACATACACACAGAACATCACACATACACACAGATGAAAATATATCTACACTCTCCTATACACGGACACACACACAGATGAAAATACACACATGTATCAAAACCTTGTGGAAAATATTGATTTAGAGAATAAAATCTAATTATTATTATGTTCATTGTTTTGTTATTGATAGTCTAAGAGACCACTTAGTCTTTGGGGGTGCAAGGTTTGAGAGGTGGCCCACCCAGATTAAAGTACAAAGAATCCAAATATATGTCTTACAACTGTGCATTCTGTATAAAACATTACATCAGATATTTGGGAAACAGACAAATGAGGTAGTGGGGTAAGGGAGATATAAATGATCATATTTTACCTAATACTTTAGAACAATAAGTTATACTTTAAAATTATGCTCATTAACTGATATATATATATATCAGTTAAGGTCAAAGGGTCACTAAAACTTGATAAACTCAAAAAATATATTTTGTTTCTAAAATATGAAAAATAGTATTCCATTTTCAATTAATTGCCCAAGCCATAGATATTTATCAAAAGCTTACTTTCTGAATGGTTTTAGAAAACACATGCAGGTATTAGGGGGTGGAAGAAACAGGCTGGGTAATATCGTTTTTATTATGAAAGACATTGAGATTATGCAGCCTAGCATCCACTTGGGAATGGTATGTGTTCAACATGTCAGGTGTATTCTTAGGTATTTTTATGTTATGTGTATTTCTTAAGAGAATGTTGGTGCCAGATTTGGTCACCTTCCTCAATTATTCACTTGATTTAACTTGACAGTTGTAGCATCCAAACAAATTGGTGTGCGGTCACTCATCTTTAATTTGAGTTATTGCAACCCATAAACACGTCTTACTTTGGCAACATCATTTTATTGAGGAAGTCACGATTCAACGATTGTCTGAATTGGCCTAATGACCAGCAAAACAAAAATTGCCGATTCAAATTCCAAACCTTGTGTCCACGAATGAAATCAGTACAGATAGGTGCATTTATTTTTTTTCTGTTTAATTTCGTTTCTTTTTTTGACCATAGACTTTCATATCTTTGATTATATAATGGTGATTTTGACTTATGAAATGAAAATGTTAGGAAGAGAATTTCATCCACTTTTCAACAGGGTTTCTTGTTAATTTATATTTGTTGAACATAAAGAAACACAGGACAAAATGTGAAAGTTGGTAAATAGTATTTTACATTGAAGTTTCAAAGTACATATGTACAAACTCCAAAGATTGTGGATTCAATTTTTGATGATATATACTAAGAGCATTTTATCAGTTTTCAGTTTACAAGTATGCTTTCAAAAGATAGAAATTTATAAAAATAAGATATCTATCATCTGCTAATTCTGAACTCTGAAATTTCAATTGTTCTAGTCTCGCTAATCCTAAACTAATCTATTCCTAGTATTTTGTGGAGATTGCAGCTTCTATCAAAAGATTATTAAAAATCTATCATCTCAAAATACTAGAAAATAATATTTAAACATCTAAAACATCATTACAATCGAAGAATTTATTCAATATATTTCAGAAAGAAATTTAGTTCTGCAATTGTGGGGAAAACATCTGAACTTGCGTTTCTGCCAAAAAATGTCGACACACTCCACGAAGAAAGGAAAACAAAAAGTTATCACTGAGAAATTTACTTGTTCCCAGAGTTTCGTGTCGGATTGTCTCAAAGGAACATCATCTAGACGGGAAAAGTGTGGCTGATAAGGGTATACCAGCAATAAGGACGACCATAGCCTTGAGGGAACTGCCAAAAAGAACCTATCTGACAATTTGGATGCGATCCATAAAATGTGGATAGAGGCAGGAATGAGTGTAGCAAGGGTTACCATGCACAGATGGCTTCTAGACTTGGGGCGTATTGGACGAATACCTAGAACCAAGACTCTTCACATCGATAGACAACGTTACAACCGACTGACATGGGCCAAAGAGAGGCAGGAGTGAAGTGTTGCTCTGCGGTTCAATTTGCTCTTTTTCTGATGAAAGCAAGTTTTGTATAGAATTTGGAGGATGGCTAGAGAATCACAAACCCTTGTTTTTTTTCGGGGGGAGGGGGGGTTCAATTGTCAAGTTCCTGCAGTCAGTGATGGTATGGGGTAACCAAGACAGTGATACTACGAGAAAGTACATTGATATTACAGTGCTGAGTAAAGAGATTGGATCTATGGCTTAGATACTACCCGCTTATACGTGCATTCTCTGGGCCTGATTACACCTGATCATTTTTTGGGCAAGGAAATTTTATATTCTTCAAATATATAGAAGAGTCACATGATTATCAAAAAATCTTTTGATAGTTTGGCGAAGATTTATGGAAGGGAGTAGAAAAGTTTATCTGTGATATTTATAGAAAACCCAAATTCATAAAATTTGCTGATGCTCGATATGCTATGTTCTGACAACAATTTGCATCAAGAAGTCAGAACCACAGGCAAAGTTTTGCGGAAAGTCTGAACTATCTATTTTGTTCTAATTTCAGTTGATGGGAAATTTTTGTTCATTCGATGAGAAATAAATAGTTGACTAAGTATATCTTACACTTACCTTCTTTCCTGAAATAACAAGTAAACAACAAATTGTGATTTAAATCTGTGATTCAAAAAAAAAAAAGGAACTCGACCGTCATTCATCTATTATTCCTCTGTGATTAGTCTGATCACAGATGCTTTTAAAATGGCAAAGAATGCCCTCTTGTTTCCGGATATGTGAATTATTTTTCTAAGAACAAGTTCGAAATACTGAATGTGTTTTTCTTGCTGGACTGCTGGCTCATTTTTCTTTTTTCAGCTCACATCGTGACTTTATCTAAAGAGCATCATGAATATTGATGAGAAATAAAGATCTTTATGCTTTGAAATTTGTGGATTAGCAGTTTGATTCAAGTCCAATCTTGAGGAACACATAAGAACACACACTGGAGATAAACTATTTCACTGTGAAATTTGTGGAACTACCTTTTCCCTGAATTAAAATCTCAAAACATTTTAGCACAAATTGGAGAAAAACTTTTCAGCTGTGAAATATAAAGAGTTGGGTTTTCCCAAAATTAAAATCTAAAAAGACTTGACACATCCAGGAAAGAAAACTTTCTGCAGTGAAATATGTGAGGTTGAATTTTCTTAGAATTCGAATCTCAAAGCACATATGTCAACACTTATTGGAGAGAAACCTTTTTGTTGTAAGGTGTGTAGTAAAACATTTGCTAAGAATGAGACCCTCAAACAGGAATTGACAATACACTCTGAAGAGACACTTTCCTGATGTAAAAGCACAAAATAGTAATTGCAAAAAATTTGATAGAAGTTTTAGACTCTTTATTTCATCAGGCATATAAAAACTTGAACCACATATGATAACACAGTCTGAGGAGAAACTTTCCTAATGTAGTGGGGTGGCACAGTTGAACTATTATTCATTTTGTTATTAAAGTGCCAAATTATTTGGGGCCAATACAGATTGGCTTTCAGATGACTAGAGCAACTATTTTCAAAAACAGCTATTTATTTTGTTCATTTATTTTTAGCCACCCTCAAGCTACTATTTCTATGTTTTCAGCTCCACAAATGATTACTTACAAGTTAGATAAGTGAAAATATGTTTTATTACAATGTCAAGCAATAATAAACAAAAGAAAACACAAGATGGTGCGATTGTCTTTACATTTTACAGTGTTAACTTTATTAAACTGTAAGAGTATCACATACAATTACTCAGTAACAAATGAAGTGTAACAATCTTCAGTGAATGTACTGAAGACATTATATTTGCTAGTTGAAAAGACCATTGTAATTGCTGTATACTGTTTGAACCATTCTATTAACACATCTTGATCTTGTTAATTGTTCAACTAGACAAGTCAACTTACCATGTACCATGATATGGCACTTACATGTTCAAGCAAATGAAAGGTCTTAGAGTTGAGTGGCACATTCTCCCTCATTCCATTTTTTTTTCTTTATTGTATTTACATTGTCTAAATTGAGAGATATATTAACCATGTAATGACAGGAGATCATTTAAGATGAGTTTCCATATAGTATAATGCAATTGATGATTCATATAAATATATACAAATATTCCCATGAATATCAAATAACGTGCAAAATATCAAAGTCTTTAATAGCGAAACAATGAAAATAATATCAATCAGATTTTATTTTCTACATCAATATTTTCCACAATTCTTTGGTACATGTGTATATAATTTTATTTCTATGTACCTCTGTGTACGAGTTCATTTTTATCTCTGTGCCCGTGTGAATGCATGTGTCAGTATATTTGTATTTTTTTTTTTTATATCCGTGCCTGTGTGTGAGAGGGAGAAAGAAGCCATTGGTATGCCATTCATGGCACTATCTCAAAAATTGCTCAAAGAATTTCAATGACATTTTGAAGAAGAATGGACCACCTTTAGGGGAGGGGCAAAGATTTTTTTTAACATCATAGTTATATATCTACACAGTATCTCCAGAAGTCCTACATGAATTTCAATGTAATTTTCTTGAGTAAGCCATGAGAAATGGAGAATTAGATAAATTTTGAGGCAGATCTGAACAGTTTCTAAAGTGTATGTACATTATGTATAATGCAAAACTGAACTCTTATTTTGTGTCCAAATTTCTGGCAGTGGATGTTCAGTGTACAATTTATGTTGTTTTTTATCTAACCGATGAAAGAGACTTGGAATTTTTTTTCTCAATTATGCAAATACTACTTTTCATCCAATATGTTGGTACTATGACCATGGAGCCAGTTACTAAAACAAATATGGACAGTAATAGGACTTGGGTGAGTTGAAGTAAGAATTAGCCCTCCAAATACCTTTGTAAACCATTTTCCCAATGCCCCAGATGCTTGATTAGTTGAAAACACACAATAAAATCTACTAACACAGAGCCTTGCAGAGACACAGCAGAGATATTGTGTGATAAAGTTAAAAAAAGAAAACATTTGAGGTCAGGAAGTGAAGCTTTCTGGATAACAGGTTCAGATCCTGTATTTATTTACAAGATTTAAAAAATCATTTGAAATAACTATATGAAATTTGAAAAATTATTTTTGACTATTTATTTACAGTATCAAAAAAAAAAATATGAACTACAACGATTTCTTTATTTGTAATATCATTTTTTTCATCTGTATTCATTGAATTATATATTTATGAAATTAGAGAATATAGTGATGATTTAATTTTGATATAGATTTAGAAAATGTGTAATTTTCTAGGCTGCAGTCTTTTAATTTCTGGATTTCTAGGACACAAAAATAAATATATAAACTTAAAATATAAAATGAACAATGAAAAGTAAAGAATGACATTTCATTTATTCAACAAATACATCTGTACAATGAATCATCCAGTGTATCATAATATTTTTACTTCTAAATCATATTTCTAAGTTTTGAGAATATCGTTGAAGGCAACATTTCACAGTTATAGTTGTATCATAGAGCCCACAATCCCCCAAACATTAAAAAAGAAAAATAATGTTCTAAATCGATTGAATTCTTTTACAGAAATTCATGTAAGTAAATTTTTCTTCATTTTACAACACACATCTTCAAAGAAAAAGTGAGATTAAGTTACTCGAGGTTTTGACTAGAAATCAAATTTCTGATAGTTTCATGAACAAAAAGGCCATAATGAAAAGTCAGTTCTTAAATAAACGCAGGCAAAATTATATCAAAGTGGATTCATTAATAGATTCTTTTTTTTAATCAAAAAAATCTTATTCCATTACTTTTTATTCCCTTCTACTTCACCAAGGAAGATAACTGGGTTTGTCAAACGATGTTTTTTGATTTAATTTTATTTTAGTGTATAATTAAATCAATATTCATTTTTAGGACTACTTTTTACCTATTTCTATTATTATTCGGACTATCCTCATCTTGGTTGTTTTTCATACAATGTTTCGGCCGTTGTACTCTATGGCCTTCATCAGATGAGGATAGTCTGAATAATAATAATAGAAATGATAATAATACCTCATCTCAAAAATTCAGAGATATACTTTTTACCTGTCTACCTAATGTTTTTGTTGACTTTTTGATTTTTTTCCTGGCTCACAGTCGGTCAAAACAGCATTTTTGAGGACATAGGATCATATCTCAACAATAAATAATACTAGAATATTCGTTGAGGGCTCTTTAGGAGCATTCAGTGAGTGGAATATAGAAAATTCTAAAAAAAATTTAATTCTTTAAAATGTAAAGGTCTGAGGCCCAAAAATCAAATTTGCGGAATTCAGTCCCAAGATCTGCAAAAACATGTTTTGGGCATTATCTCAACAAAAAATAATGTTAGTATAATGGAAGTATATTAGTGAGTAGAATATAGAGAAATCTGAAAAATTGGTCTACCTCTCAGGGAAAGAAAGACCCTGACACACGGGTACAGACCTAATATACACTCCCCCACCAAAAAAAAACCCCCAGAAATTAGAAGAATGATGACTGAATAATATCCAATAATCACTTTTGGTTCCTAGTTAATTCTATGAGATTGCATTTAAAGAACTTTTTCAGAAATTATTTTTGTTGTTTTTCACTTTAGTTGACTCATGACAACTTTTATGGATCAATAAACTACTGACCAATGCATCGTCCTAAACTGGAGCAGTAGGCCTTTCCCTATTGACATGATCAAACAGGATGACCACTTGCATTGTAGATTTTGCGAGGGGGGGGGGGCGTAGTCTTGCTAGATTTCAAGTCACAGACGTTTTAATCGACACCTGTGGCTTTCTTCCAAAGTCAGTGAAAATGCTTAGAATCACAATGAAAATATCATTTTCTTCGAAATTTGGAATAAAATTTATTTAAAGTAAATTTCGTCTTTTATTTGATAAGTATTGAAAATCTCATTAAAATCCAATCAGCAGACGATTTTTAAAAAATATTTTTTAAGCATCCAAGTATGCTTGTCGAAAATTGGAGAAAATCTGCAATGCAAATAACTACATTGTCACTATAATTTACGCTGTCTACTTCTAAAATATCTCCGGTTATAAAAGACGTAAACAATGAATTTTTACCTCTTATTTATCGCCAATCTTTTATCTTACAAATGACATTAAGATTTCGACGATTAAATTGAGTTTTATACGATTTTGACATTTTTTTCCCATAGGGTGTCAATCTTTAATCAGTCAAACGGAGTCCGCATAAATGCCTCCACTCTTGGGAATGGACATAAGGTAGCTATAACTACCAGGTATATGCGTCGAAAATTCATACAGAGGCTCCAGAAAGTATGAATATACAACAACGTATTGATTAGATAACGTTTAAGATAGTATTGTTTAAATAATGTTTCTCAATCAAAAATCACAAACCTTTATTTTGGACGAGTAGTTGATTCATAGTGATTTTTCTAAATCGAAGGTCTAGGTGTTTTTGCGAGTCAAAACTTCGGAGATTTTTTTCTAAGCTAATTGCAACTACAAACGTTTTGTTTACGTATTGTCACAACATTAGGCTAAGATTATATTTCATATTAAACACTTAAAATAGAAGAAAAACTTACACCGTTGTCTGTTTCTGGTCTTTTTCTGTTTTGTCTTGGGTACAAGGCGGGCGGGGGGGGGGGTAGGACAGGAAATAGCCGGTCTGAACATATTCAAGTTCCTCCGTAAAAATGATGATGATTGCTTTTTTCGGTTGATATCTGTTTCATAGCAGCGCGCGGTTCTCGTTGAATAGAATGATTTATATATTTCGAGTACTCCAATCAGTATTTTGAATAAAGTTTGCAACACTGTGAAGTGTAAAAAAATCAGTTCCATTCAAATGATCCGATTTCAATGGTTAGAAACTCGGTCTTTGCCGAAAGGACAATGGTCGTATTTTAAGGAGGAACGTGAATATTTCTGAACACCGTCTATTTTTCTCAAAGATAGATCCTTTCTCCTTGCTTATAAAGCAATGAAAAGTTATTTCTTTTGTGTAATAGGCTTTCTTTCTACTGAACACTGAATATTTTGTATTACTGTATATAATCATGTTTTGTTTTTGTTCTTTAAAGAAAGCACGTCTTCTTGCCTAGATGACATTCAGCAACATTTTCGTCTTTTTATTTACACCAGGCTGGTAATGTTAAAAGTAGTGTGGTCCCTGGGGAAAACTAAAATAACACAACGAACAGAAGAAAACTACAGGTAAGTTTTTTTATTTCAATTATTCATATATTATTATTATTATTGATGACTGTTATATGATGATGATATATTGGCTTAGTCTAGTCTCTTGAGTGGAATCATGGTATTGTCATTCAATAGCCATTAAGTCCACTGCTGGTTAATACAAAGGCAAATCTCTTTACGTACGAACATACTTTATTTTCATTCTGTTTGGATTGTTTACGTTAACGAGCGTATTAATTAAGCGAACACTAATTTTTTTCAATAGGTCTTCCACACATTCAATCTACTTATTTTTAAGGGTCAAATTTTTTCCCAAGTTCTCCACTAGTCATTAAACAGTAGATTCAGAGCCGGCTCAGGCTGAAAACGAGTAGTTTATTTCATTTTATTTCTACTTAGTGCTATTGTATAAGCGTAATGACCAGTCCTATCATGACTTCTGATATCATGAACATCATCAGCTGTGTATTTGATTTTATTACAGATGGATTCGTTTTGCGAATAAGGAAAAAAAAATTTTGTTTCTTTTGTATTATTATATCTTCAGTGGACACACTTGCAGAATTTTGCTTTTCCCCTGTGTTTTCTGGGTACAAACTTGCGCTTTTTACATCTTGTCAATACACTCCTGTCTCTAACCCTACTTCCCAACCCTAAGTTAACCCTAAACTAATTGACAGAACTCGTTTAAAAAAAAACAAAAAAAAACATGTGATCAATAATTTTTTGCTAGCCTTCACAATCTCTCCAATGAATCTTTTCCATGTCTTTGATCTCCCTCTGACTAACAGTGCGAAATCCAGAAACACAAAATATACCTATTTCTTTTTTTTTCTTAATCAAAAGAAAACAAACATTTGCGAAAATTTTTCCTTTTTTTTTTTTTTTTTTCAAATCCACAGAATGAAATCGTTGGCAAAACATCATAACATTGTGCATCATAATCACCAGAACCCATTACGTTAATAAATACGGTGGTAACTAGTAGATAAACTATAAAACATTGATTCATTTAAAGTCACTGCAACAATGAGACTTTTTCTCGATCTTTTTAAACCAAATTTTTTAATCTGCTAAACAAAGACATTTACAATTATAAATTTTTGAATGCAACGTCATATTGTATGTAATCAGTTGGCTAGATAAAATGAGGCTGCAGGCTGATTTGGTCAGCAGGCTGTGGTTTACTAACCCCTAAGTAAATGATCACAAATTCCCTCAAAATAGCAAAAAATGTACCCTTGTCTTGATATATGAATTTCGTTCTTAAAAAACAAGTTCATTATACTGATTGGCGTGTCTTTTGGATTCACTGCTAGATTAATCATTTTTTTTTCTTTTCAGCTTACGTCTTGGGTTCATCGGAAAAGCATCATGAATATGGATGGGGAAAAAGAATCTTTACACTGTGAAATTTGTGGATTAGGATTTCCCTCTGAAACCAATCTTGAGAAACACATGAGAACACACACACAAGGAAATCCACTCCGCTGTGAAATATGTGAAGCAACCTTTTCTCATAAATCAAATCTCAAGAGACACATGTTTACACATACTAAAGAGAAACTGTTCAGCTGTGAAATATGTGGATTTAGATTCCATGAGAAGTCAAAGCTTAAAAATCACATGTTGACACACACTGGAGAGAAACCTTTCAGCTGCGAAATATGTGGAGTTAGATTTTCATGGAATGGAAGTCTCAAAAGACATATGTTAACACACACCGGAGAGAAACCTTTCCGCTGTGTTATATGTGGAGTTAGATTTTCCCTAAATTCAAGTCTCAAAACACATATGGTAACACACACTGGAGAGAAACCTTTCCGCTGTGAAATATGTGGAGTCAAATTTCCCTGGAATTTGAGTCTCAAGAAACACATGTTAACCCACACAGGAGAGAAACCTTTCCACTGTGGAATATGTGGGAGTAGATTTCCTCAAAATTCACATCTCAAAACACACATGGTAATGCACACGAGAGAGAAACCATTCAACTGTGAAATATGTGGAGTTGGATTTTCTCAGAAATCACATCTCAAAACACACATGTTAACACACACTGGAGAGAAACCTTTCCGCTGTGAAATATGTGGATTTAGATTTTCTCAAACTTCAAGTCTCAAAACACACATGGTAACACACACAGGAGAGAAACGTTTCAGCTGTGAAATATGTGGAGTTAGATTTTCTTGGAATTCAAGTCTCAAAAAACACATGGTAACACACACTGGAGAGAAACCTTTCCATTGTCGAATATGTGGAAGTAGATTTCCTCAAAATTCAAGTCTAAAACGACACATGTTAACACACACGGGAGGGAAACCTTTCTGCTGTGAAATATGTGGAACTAGATTTTCCCAAAGTTCACATGTCAAACGTCATATGTCTACGCACACTGGAGAGAAAAATTTCTCCTGTAAAATATGTGGAGCTAGCTTTTCCCAAAATTCATTTGTCAAGCGACACATGTCTACACACACTGGAGAGAAAAACTTTTCGTGTGAAATCTGTGGAGCTAGATTTTCTCAAAATTCAAGTCTGAAAAAACACATGTCAATACACACTGGGGAGAAACCTTTCTGTTGTGAAGTGTGCAGCAAAACATTTGATAAGAATTCACATCTCAAACAGCATATGACCATACACTCTGACCGAAATTAACCATGTGTATAGGGTGACAATGGTTAATCTAAGACAGTAGTTGAAAAGTTTAGCAGATGAAATAATGAGAACCGTGACTCAACATTGCTCTGAAATTCTTTGCCAGCAGACATCCATTGTAAAACTAGCTGAGACATCTTGGAGGAGAGACGGGAAGAAACACCGGCGATGCAATTGCGAGAACAAGAATGGAAACTATCACAAAAGAGAAGAGGCTGCCCGAGTGGGGAGATAGTGATAACACCAAAGGGCTGGGTGATTCTTGGGGGAAAAAAACTATAGATAAGGAAGATCACTGATGAGACTCAGGAACTGTATACTTGGTAACAATCAAAAGAAAAATAAGCATTGGATCTGGGACTGCTAACAAATGGTTTTTATAAAATGGCTGGAGGGACCAGTGCAGATTTTGCCAAATACTGATATTTTTCACCACAATAAGATCTGTAAGTATCTGCATTAGAGAATCAGGAAAGGAATGAAATTCCAAAGGAAAAAGTATGGGAGCATTGACTAACATCAGTATCTTTCAATCAGGGGATGACCATCTATGATAAATCCCATGGTCAACTCTTCCACAAAATTTCACTGAGAATTTTCGGAGATATTGTATAGAAAAACATGAGTGAATATGTAAAGGTATGGGAAAAATGAAAAAGAATTCCCTGGATCTGACTCAAAATTTAACTAATTCTCCGTTCCTTCAGGAATTTTTTATAGAAATTATTTTTAAACTTTTGGAAATACTGTGTGGGCATATAGCTACAATAAGAAATCCAGGTCCCTCCCCCAAATGTCAATTTTTTTCTAGCCCTTGGTCCATTCTTCTTCAAAATATCATTGAAATTCATTGGGATATTGTATGGACAGACTTTGGTGAATAAATATAGATTTTTCAATTATATATATGAGATACCATAAACCACAAAAGTTCAGAATGCCACACCAGTAGCCTTTTTCTCTCAACCCCCCCCCCCAACACACACACGGAGGTATGGGGATAAAAAAAAACAAATATACTGATACATGCAAGCTGACATAAGCACAGAGATGAAAATACTTGTACACAGAGGCACAGATTAGAATATTCACACGTACACATGTACAGAAGTCTTGTGGAAAATATTGATTTAGAGAATAAAATCTAATGATATCATGTTCATCGGTTTGTTATTATTAAAGACTTTGATATTTCTTTATTATGAACCCTGACTTCTGCATTAAAACAGATCTATAGTGTTTGAAGAAAGATCTATAATTCGGAATTTTCTATTGATTTTTATCTCTAGAGCTGCTGATCCAAAAAATTTCAAACATGACACTACATTGCCTTGTGTGGTGGCTAATATATCTGGGGAATGTCAACTTTCTACAATGGTCACTTGTTGAGTAATTATGGTGTACACACATTTCTCCAATTGTAGATAGAAAGCTTAGAATGTGACTGCCACAACCATATGGCCGATATACAAGAGATGGAGAGAATGGATTTTAATGCCAGATATGAAGGTCTCATAAAATCTCTGAGTTATTTTTTTTTTTCAGACTGGCCTTCAAAAAAATATTTCATTACTACATCTGAACCCTTATCAAAGGAATACATGTTCTTGTTTAGATGGACAGACAGATTGTTAAATTCTTCTAAAGCTTTCATACATTCATGTTTGTGCATCAACACGTTGAAAGCAATCCTCGAGTTTCTCTGACAGCATCAATGTGCTGAAAAAGAAAACCTCAACAGAACTAACTTACACTTGATAGCTTTATTCAGCTAAAATCTTACAACTATTTTTGTGACGAATGTTTCTGCTGGAAATAGATGGTTGCACTTGATAAGTACTATAAAGAATATTTCAAATATATAAAGAAAACCTCATCGCAGTGTAGCTACCTTAGGTGAAAATAACAGGATTTCTCCTAAAGGCAAATTACACAGTATTCAACCAGGAAACACTCAGTGCATATCTCTGTCAACACCATACACTCTCTACATAGATATATATATATATATATATATATATATATATAAATAAAATAATAATTAATAACTGAGTCATCCACAGACAGCTGTTTCGTTGTATTACGACTCTTCAGTGTGGCTATAGACTATCCATTATCCCATCCAGTACTACAAGGTAGGATCAAAACCTTCGCTCCAGACCCAGAGGATGGCATTTTACCCCTGCCCTATGCAGAGTTGGATGGTCAGTAAGGCTGAATTTAAACGATATATCTACTTACGCACAATTCCCCATCCACCAATGCTCTATTCCAGAGTTGGAAGAGTATTGCTGTATAGCTTATAATGAACGAGTTACCTTACCTAAAGAGTGCTCAACAAGGGAGCATTAATTATAATAATAATCAATAATTGAGTCATCCACAAACAGCTGTTGTATTACAACTTTTCATATATATATATATGGATACGATTCAGGGAATGTAAATAAGTTATGATTTTTCAATTTTGCAACTATTGTCCTGATATATGAAATATATCTCTTCATTGAAAAAATTCCTGAATCTGTTCTAAAACAATCCTTCCTTGGCTCGTGATTTGGACACAATGTGGAGCGTGAAATACAGCAGGTTGATTATGCTATACTCAATAAGTTGACCGAGTTGGTACTGATTGAAAGTAGAACAGTCTGCCGTGGAAAAGCTATTTTTTGTATCACTGTTTTAGCATCAGTGTGACTATTCATATCAGGGTATTTAGGATAATCAGATACTTACAATCTAATATCACCATGAATTATAGATACTGCCCTGTCTGATATCATCCATGTCATGAAAATATGAAGTTTTGTGGTCAGTTTTCCACTAGGCTGTGATCATAAAAATGATATATTTGACAACAATCACATCACAAGACTGATCTACAAGTCTCTGATGGAGTTTCTTTATAGTGTAAACTTCTACTCTACGATAACTTCTGTACACATCAAACTGTTTGTGTGGAGAGTTCCAAGACTGATGATGTTCCAGGGCAGGAATTCAGAAAGGACTGTAAGTATTTTATATAGGAACACATAGGGTATAATTCCTGAAAATATCAGCTTGTTACAAATTTTTTCCCCCTGAAATTTAATGTTCTGGGATAATTAAAGTTGACATGTAAATATAGTTCATGACTGGAGATATCTAAAGAGTCATATCAAAATAATTAATAAATAATTAAATGAAATTATCTACTTGTTTAAAAGATTATTTATCTTTGTCAACAAATTTGGAAGAGGTATATGTATTCACTTACGTTTGTTCGCACAAAATCTTCAGAAGTACTCCATGAATTTCACGAGGGTGAGCCATGAGCTTAGGAAAGAGGGATAAAATTTGAGGGCGAATCTTACATTTTTTTTTCTTTATTCAGAGATATTTTTTTTTATTTTCAACAGTTCTAAGAACGGCAGAAATTTCATGTTAAGACCAGGTATGAATAGGATAAAAGCGTTTGTAAGGAATCAAGTGACCTGATGAGAAAATGGTTAAATAAAGATAGACAGCATTCCTAACAAAGAAAGTAAGCTGCTGTCTTAATAAAATGGGGGGGGGGGTACAAGAAAGAGAAAAAAAAAGAAATTATTCCTTCATTTACATAACACTACATCATATTCCCTCTCTAAAAATCCATTCTTGATAGAAAACAAAATACCGGAAATAAGAAAGACTATATATATATATATATATATATATATATAAAACTTTTCCTTGGCTAATGAATTATATTGCATTTAAGACAATATTTTTTCCTTCTATTTTCAATGCAATGACCATTTATTATTGTTTCGGACATTTTTATAGGGATTTACTTGAATAAATTTAAAAGGAATATTTTTCAATATTATGTATTATCATTTTTTATAACAGAAACAAATGTTGCCATGTGGTTGTGGGATCACATTCTGAGCCATCTAAATACACTTGAAGAAATGGTTACAAGTTGAAACATCCAATTTTTAAAAGGTCCAGAGAACATGAAATACAATGTAAACATGGTCAAAGCAGTAAGGTTTAATTTATACACAACATACACACGATAGATATACATATATACATGCACATGTATAAGTACATCTGCCTCACACCATACCATGAAGCATTCCCTCAAACTACTTCTCTGGTGTCGCTTAAATTGCTTTTCACCTCTATCATCAAAGCTTTGTTTTTTAAGTGACCATTTCAACTGGTTAGTTCTCTGTAATTACAGGAATTGCCTCTCACAAGATTTCACAAAGCAAATTCAGTAACACTAGAAAATTAGTCAGTTGAAATATTAAAGTTTGTTCCAAGACATACCTTTAATGACAGTGAGGCCAAAAGAAGGATTCTGATAACCGGACATCCCAGGATCCCCCTATGCTACATCCACACATGTACCCTGGAGGGGAAATTCCATTGTCTGTAGACAAAGAATAAATACAGATATTCATAGTTGAAGTCATTAATAATAACAAAACAATGAGCATAATATTAATCATATTTTATTTTCCGAATCAACATTTCCCATAAGTCCTTGGTCCGTGAGTATGTATCCCTGTGTACGTGTATGTGTATGCATTTTCACCTCATTGTTGTGCTGTTGTTTCTTTCTATCTTTCAACAAATTACAATTAGAGCAGTTGTGACATTCAGGTTATTTGGGTACTTGAGGGTTAGCTAACGTTGAATGTTAACATGCAGGATTAGTACAGATTAGATTTGGTTGTAAGGACAATTAAGTTGTGTAGGTAAGCCAGTAGAGTATCTGGTGCCCAACTTCCCTTTATTCATGTTTAATATTGATGCAGCATGGCTAACCTTTTTGGCCACGTGATACAGACATTATATCCCTAACTTTCTTCAGGTATGATTGTTTGTGAATGAAGTATGAATAGATATATGGGAGCAAATTTTCGGTCATTAGAGATTTTGTTTTTATCATTTGTTTAATCATGTTGTCTCTCTCTTTTTTTTTTATGTATGTGTTTGAATGATATGAATTTTCTGTATGTTGGAATGATGTGAATTTTCTGTACATTAAAATGATATAAATTTGCTTGTCTGTACGTTTTCATTTTTGTTCTATGATAGTTGTTTGTGGGTGTATTTTTTTGTATGGACAATTTAAGGAATCAGAAATGTTCAAACGTGTATTTTTCAATTGACAAGTGAATTATGTAAGGATCCAGTAGATTATCAGACCAAAAATGTCCTATTGGAAGTCCTAGTTTTTAAAGGCACTGACAATGGTTGTAGCTGAGGGAATTTTTAAGTCAGCGTGGTTAAAACAATTCCTAATTAGCACTGAAAAATGGTGAAGTCACCACCGTTGATGGATTTAGAGGGTTATTTTTTTCTCCCTTTCTTTGTTTGTTCCTGATAGTAGTACTATTTTGTTCAAGAGAACCAATGCTCTCGTCACCAAGTTGGATTTCTTGTTTTTGTACCCAGTTCAGATGGGACTTCCAGTACTTTTGCCGGGTGCTCAGCAACATTTTCACTGCTTATTTTTCTGGCTTTATTTGCTTCTGAAAGTGCTTCCTTTACATTCTTTGCTGAAGTGATCGATCACTTTTGATTTTTTTCTAGAGCTCATCGATCTTGTTTTATTGTGCAACGATGAATTTTCGAACATTCCTGGTATTTTCCACGGATATTGAATCTGGTCATCTTACATTGAGTTTTGCTGTTTGGGTATTAGTTGATAGCAGTTTCAATTTATTTGTTACCCAACCTATGATGGGTGTCTACTCCATCCTCCTCATAAAACCAATTTTATTTGAATTGAGCTAACTTTTGACCTTAACTGACCTAAAGAAATGCAGGAAAAGAGTAATGAGTGGGTGAATAATTTTGAGGTATAAATTATTATTCTAGAGTAAGTAATATGTAAGATATGTCAGACCCTACTATCTTCTTTGTCTGTTTCCCATATATACAATAAAAAGTTGCAATTTTCACAGAAAGCTGACAGTTGCAAGACTTATGTATTTGGACTCCTCATACATTTATCTACTTATTTACCTACCATCAATCAAACTATGTGCATCAAAAAATAAGTGCTCTCAGCTGTTGGACTATTGATAACAAAACAATTTTGAAGAAGGGCACATCGTGGGCCGAGGAAAATTTTATTATATTTTGGTGAGCGAACAGGATTTTTCTACATAATAACTACAAGTATCTCCAAAAGTTTGAAATGCAATCAAATTTTCTGAAAAGGTAAGTCATGAGGTAAAAGAGAATTGGTTATATTTTGATATGAATCCACGGAAATCTTTCATCAAGTTCCAGTCCATGTTGGAATTACCTTTTTCCCCCTCTAACAAGAACATTATTCACTAATTTTAGAGGAAAACTTTTCACTATCATGTCATGTTGAACCAAACCCATATAAAAGGAATAACATTGATTGAATTCCGGGACAAAAATTTCTAGGACCATCTCAACTGCTTGTAGTTATATATAAATTGATTTTCATTAGGTTTTTTGAAGGAATGACACAGGTAGAGGAATGTGCTTTCCTAGTGCTACATAGTCCGATGCTGAATTCAAAATAAATCTGACCCAAGAAATCTCCAAATAGAAAACTTGAAGTGTGTTTTAATCTGTTTACAAGAAAATAGACTTCCACAAATTTTACATCAAGAAAGACCTATCAAGAATGTATAGCCATATGCTGTTTGAGGATATCATTCCTAGCAAATGTTTTGCCACACTCCTTACAACAGAAAGTATTCTCTCCAGGGTGCGTTGACATGTGTCGTTTAAGGTGTGAATTGCGGGAAAATCTAGCTTCACAGATTTCACAGCTGTAAGGTCTTTCTCCAGTGTGTGTTTTTATGTGTGTTCTGAGATGTGAATTTTGGGAAAATTTAACTCCACATATTCCACAGCTGAATGGTTTCTCTCCAGTGTGTGTTAACATGTGTTTTTTGCGACTTGAATTTAGAGAAAATTTGACTCCACATATTTCACAGCGGAAAGGTTTCTCTCCAGTGTGTGTTAAAATATGTGTTTTGAGAGTTGAATTTTGGGAAAATTTAACTCCACATATTTCACAGCTGAATGGTTTCTCTCCAGTGTGTGTTAACATGTGTGTTTTAAGACTTGAATTTAGGGAAAATTTAACTTTACATTTTCCACAACTAAAAGGTTTCTCTCCAGTGTGTGTTAACATGTGTGTTTTGAGACTTGAATTTACAGAGAATCTTACTCCACATATTTCACAGCTAAAAGGTTTCTCTCCGGTATGTGTTAACATGTGTGTTTTGAGATGTGAATTTTGGGAAAATTTAACCCCACATATTTCACAGTGGAATGTTTTCTCTCCAGTGTGTGTTACCATGTGTGTCTTGAGATTTGAATTTAGAGAAAATCTTACTCCACATATTCCACAGCTGAATGGTTTCTTCCCAGTGTGTGTTAACATGTGTCTTTTGAGACTTCCATTCCAGGAAAATTTGACTCCACATATTTCACAGTGGAAAGGTTTCTCTCCAGTGTGCGTTAACATGTGATTTTTAAGCTTTGACTTTTCGGAAAATCTAAATCCACATACTTCACACCTGAAAGGTTTCTCTTCAGTATGTGTTAACATGTGTCTTTTGAAATTTGATTTTCGAGAAAAGGTTGCTCCACAGATTTCACAATGGAATGGTTTCTCTCTAGTGTGTTTTCTCATGTGTTTTTCGAAACTGGATTCAGAGGGAACATCTAATCCACAAATTTCACAGTGTGAGGATTTTTTTCTTTCATCAATATTCATAATGCTCTTTAGATGAAGTCGAGACACAAGCTGAAAAAAGGGAAAAAAAAGAAGATATCAATTCAGTTGTCAAGCAAAAAAACACACTAATCAGTATTGTTAACTTGTTTTAGAAAAAGAAACCAATTAACATCACTAAAGACAAATCAACTACGGCCTGACCATTGTCGCACTTTACCAACTGGTGAGGTCTGCGGAGACCAGCTCAGGTTGTTTGTTCATTTACCTTATAAAAACTTTGGAGCAACTTCAAAGCAAAGAATACCATATATGCATAAAAATTTTAATAGCAAAAAACATCCAAACTCATTTCATTATGGATGTATGATTTGAAAAATATAAATTATTATTTTAGTCTTCCTGAAATAAATCCAACAATACAGAATTAAAAATATTAACTCATTTACTTTATCAAGTCATACACAAGTGTTAAAAAGTAATTTTGTTTTTTATTATAACGTCGAACATCATGTTCCCAAGATGTAATGTCCCGAAAATGAAATTAAAACCTTTTATTCTTTCAAATGAACAAAATAAATTCTACAATTTAAGACATAATTATACTTTTTGATTTAAAATTTCGTACTAATCCAAGGTATAAAATAAACAATGAGAAGTTTATCAATTTGAATTTACAAAAATAAAAATCAAATTACTTAAATGGTACAAATTCAGTTAAAATAATCGTGACTACTGTTATTAGCAATTATTGAATTTCCGACTTTGAACTTTTACTGATTTGAAGAGGACACTTTTCATGAGTTCCTGTTTACACTTGATTCCCATATCAAAGAAGCTTCGTATCAAATTTTTTTTATAAAAAACCCTTTTTCAAAAATTTGAGAGCTATAGCAACATGAATAGTACAACTAAAATATATATCTTTTATTATTTCCATGGGTTTAAAACCGTTTGTGAACTATAACAATATGAAGTAAATAAAACAATATAAAATGTAACATAATATATCCCTTTTATTACTTATACAAGAAATTATATGACAGATATTTTATTCCCCCTTCCCTCTATACAAACTGTAAAAACGAAAATTCTAAATTATCTACCCATTTTCAGATAATTTGTTTCAATGTAACTTTCGACCGCTTTAAGTTACTGAGAAGAAATAAAGAGCTACTTAACTCTTGATTCACGCTCTTACAGAAAATACATCAATTGGGGTTCTACAATCAACGGAATATTTTGGCCAGCATTGGACTTGATGTTAAAACCCGGCTCCATAGGCTGAGCCTATTTTTCATATTACGCCCATTTTTTAAATTTCTCACGTATTGATTTTCCAGGGAAAACTGGGTTATAAGTGTTCATAACTGTATTTAATATGCATGAGGCAAAATCATTCATTTTCTGCAGAGGGCTATAAGCCTGTTTAAAGCCAAGCCTCGTTTTGATTTTTTTTTTTTTCATCAAACAAAATGCATTGCAGTTGATTTCGCAAAGAATAATAACCGTCGTTTATGGAAATTTCCCCCGACCTTCGATGATTTTTCTGCAACCAATAAGGCTATTTTTAAGGAAATATTGTTATTTGGTCGATAGTTATAATATTGCCAATTAACAAACATTGGGGGAAAAAAAACTTACAACGTTGTTTATGTCTGGTCTTGTTTCTTGCCTTGTCTGAGGTACAAGATAGTAACAGGACAGGAAATAGCCGGTGTACAAGTATACCCGTTCCGCCCTAAAATACGACGATTGATTTATCATTTGATATTCGTTTCTTAGCGGCACGCAGTTCTCCTTCGAGAGAATGATTTCTTCCTTTCCATTTCCAGTGCTGCAATTAGTGTTTAAAATGAGGTTTGCAACATTGTGAAATCAGTTTCATTCAAATTGTCTGATTTTGACGGTTAGAAACCCAATTTTTGTTATTAAAGGAAGAATGTCGCTATTTTAGGGAGGAACTTGAATGTTTGTTTACACCGTCTATTTTTCCGGCGAATAATTGATTAAGTTATGAAATGATGTTAAAGACCTTCTCTGATGGCGTTTACCAACTCCTTACGTACAATTGTCTTCCATTTTGTTTCGAGCGTATTTTAAGCGGAAATTTCTTTTCAATACACTTTTTTGCACGCGTCATTATCACTTCTCGTTCTATTCTTAGACATCATTTTTTTTTAATTTGATATACTAGACTTAGTACCTGTATTAGCTGCCCTAATTGGCGGCCTGAATTGTTGTCCCAAAAAGAAATGGAAAAATGAAAGGAAATATTTTTTAAGAAAGGGGTCATGCGGGGAGGTTTAAAATGTGGGACGAGGTTTAATATTAGGTAAAAAGTAGGGCTAATCTCCAAGAAGAGGGCGTTTGCTAATGTTGAAAAAAACAGGGGGCTGATGTTGAATAAAGGTAGAAAGTTTTATAAGAGAGGTATACTGTTAAAAATGGGGCGAAAATAGGGGCTAAATTTAGGACAAAGAGATTAATGTTCAAAAAGAGGGTTGATGTTTAAAAAATTGGGCAAATGGTAAAAAAAAGGGTATTCGGGGGGGGGGAGCTAAATGTTTAGAAAAAGACAAAGTTCCCTCTAGATATTTACTGATAAAAGAGAAAAAAGTTCACCCTTTTATTCTGATCGCTGAAAAATGGAAAAAAAAATGTTTCACTTGATTTTGATTACTGAAAGAGAAAAGTTACCCCTCCAATCAAGATAAAGAACGAATTGACTCTCAATTTTGATCTTACGCATGGAAAAAAAGTTATGTCTCAATGATAGTTTTCTCCTTGATTTTGATCCCTAAAATTGATAAAAAAATAATTACCCCTCAATTTTGCACCATAAAACAAATGAAAAAATTCCCCCTTATTTATTTTCCTGAAAATGAAAAATGAAAGTTCCTCGTCAATTTTGACCCATAAAAGTGAGAAATATAATGTATTCCAGAAATATCTTTGTCGTCTCTAATTACCAAAATTGGATAATTTGAATGAAAATGATTTTGACTCTTCACTGTCTTTTTGAAATAGCGAAATGTTTTGTTTTTCTTTCATGAATTCTCATATTTCTTTTTATTTATCTGCCTTTTTTTTATATTTGGTGTACGTGGGTGTGAAATTTCTATTGATAAAAAGAAATGAGAGAATTCAAGGAAGAAAAATAGAACATTCCAGTACTTGTCAAAGATGGTGACATATCAAAATCAATTCCATTCATGATCAAATTTCAAAATTCCAAGTTTGCTAAATCAACATTTTACAATTTCATGATGGGGACAGGGTCTATTTACAATGTTATTATAATGCTAAAGTGGGCACTTACTCTCTGCCATTTTTATGGTGGTACAGCATACATGGACAGAATTGTCGAACGTCAGAGTACGGCAACATATATACAATCACAGCAACTCCTTTATCAGGCTACATAGAGACCCTGAACCCTTCCAGCTCCCAAAAAGAGTAAGACAAGACGATACCAGCTCACCCAAACTCTTCACAGCCTGCTTCGAGATGATCTTCCGTAACCTGGACTGGGAGAGTAGAGGAATCAAAATGGATGGCGAATATTTGAGCAATCTCAGACTTACAGACGACATCGTCCTTTTTGCAGAGAAGCTATACGACCTCCAACGAGTCGGCCTACACGTGAACTTCAGTAGAACAAAGGTCTTGTGCAACAATCACATCAAGAATAAGGACATAACTGTCAAAATTGAAGATGCAAAACTGGGGAAAGTAAAGCACTACATATACTTAGGACAACGAATCTCTATGAAAGCAACAGAAGAAGAAATCAAGCGGAGAATCACCCAAGGATGGCAAGCCTTCAGCAAAGCAAGCTCTACCTTCAAAAACAAGACAATAATCCTAAATAGAAGAGTATACAACCAATGCATCCTTCCAATACACTTATGGAGCTGAACCATGGAACCTAACCAAGAGACAAACCTGCAAACTGAGAAGCATGCAACATGTGTATGAGAGAATCATACTCAACCTCACATGGAGAGATCACAAGACAGCACTATATACCAGAAAGACAACGGGCGTCCAAGACATCATAGAATCCATTAGAAAACTCGAATGGGAATGGGCTGGTCATGTTGTGAGAATGAAAGACAACCAACCAATGAATATCGTGACTCACAACATAGATCCCCAGAGACCACATGCAAAACCGAGGTCGGCAGAACACAAGATGGAGAGATGAACTAGACAAATTCAGAAAATACTGGCTTCGTGACGCCCATGATAAAGAAATGTGGCGGATCCTGGGGAAGGTCTTTGTCCAACGACAGATGTTAAAAGACTGATGATGATGATAAGCATACATGAATGATTTTCTCTTCTTCCAATTACATTCTTTAATACCATCAACCCAAGCCCTTACATTACCCACCCCACCCAAATCTTAAATTATAAGGAGGGCACTGAAGGAGAAAGATCAAAATTGGGAGAATAAAACTCGGTTATCCCTACTTATAAGTGGCCAAATCTCAGTTGGCTATAGAATGACTTGCCTGATCATTAATTGCGAAGTTCAACACTTGCGCACTCAATATCATGAATGGTGTATGATTTATAGCATGCCATTTTTAACATCAAGTGAGTGAGAATATGTAACAGTTCATGTGTAGTTGATGCCAAATTGTCTGAAGCCAGTTTGTTTAATGCCAGATTGTCTAATGACAGATTGTCTGAAGCTAGTTTATCTGATACTAGATTGTCTAATGACAGATTGTCTGAAGCTAGTTTATCTGATACTAGATTGTCTAAAACCAGATTGACTAAACTAAGATTGTTTAAACTATTATAAGTACAGAATCAAATTTTGTTAACAATTTGGTGTAAAAATATTGGCATTAGTTGAGGTAAATAGTCACCTGGGAACTTAACAACTTCTAATTGACCAAAATATGACCACCTATAAATAGAGATTACCAAAACTGTTTTTGCTAATAATTTTTTATGCTTTAAATCCATAAGACCCTCATTTACTCTTTGATTTGTTAGTTCTGAAAGAAAGTTGATTTTCTAAGGATTTAGAGGTAGGTTTCCATTTACAATTTAAGTAAAATTCTAAACTGGACCCTCACTTGATAATGCTATCAGAAGAATGTTGAAATTTTACAATCTTATGACTATCCAAGCTCATTTTTTACACAAAGAATTTATGAACCTATTCCTGTCATTTGCAAGTAAATTTTGATCTGACTTGTTTGAAATGTGGTTTAATAATAATAATAGAGAATAGGTTTGTAATCTAATATGTTCAGATTTTTGTAAGGGAGATAATCAGCAGAGATGCTATACTTATACAGGGAATATTGGGAAGCGTTTAAAGCGTAGATTATGCAGACGATTCTGAATAAATAGGACACTGTTTACTTTTTCTTTACATGATTTTGTTTGGAGAAATACTATTAGAAATAACAAGGTAAAAATCATTCAATCATTTTTAGCATTAGTTTCAACTGTATTTTCATCATAGTGTTATAAATATGGAGAAAATATTTAATCTTTTTTGTTGTTAATTGCAATTGTAACCCCAATGCTAAACACTAATCTTAATTCAATAAAATAGTTAGTTGAATTTTTTGCTTTCATTTGTAATAACATCAGTAATATGATAGAAGTAGCAGCTTAGATAAGGATGTGTACAGAAGTTACCTCCCCTCCAAAACTTGGCCATGTTAGGTTATGAAATTATTACAAACATTTATCTAAGACTGGCTTTTAAAATGGCTAAAATCAATTATATTTTTCCAGTAAATGTCTAGCTAATAATGTTATTTACCAGGATTTTAAGCCAGGGAGGTGAGGATTACCCCATCTGTCTTAATTAGAGAATGGATACAATGAATTTCTGTTTTCAAGGGTAATTTATGTTTCCTTGGGATTATTCGCATTTTCTAACAGAAATTTTCATCTAGGTATAAGAGAAAAGCAATTTATAATCGTGCTTTACTTGAGCAATAGAGGGGTTCTTTTATTATAATCCTTGATCGGTCTTCAAGAAGCTCCATACTCCTGTCAGTGAAAAGCTGCATTATCAAATATTTTCTGTGTAAGATATGAAAAAATGACTTTTCAATATCTTTGGGGATATTAGTCTCTTTGTCTGGTAAGAGATCAAACGTTTGGAATACCATTCCATCCTACAGATATCCACATCTTGAGAAATGATATCCTGGATTAAAGTTTTATTCTTCAGCATCAACTTCCGACCGAAGAAATAATTTAGTTTTTTCATCATGAAATTTTTCAATAACACAATCTGATGTGATAGAATATGCACTGGCAGAACCTTGTCTTGATTTACCAAAACATTTTCAAGAGAGGCTTGGAGAATTCACCATAGACAAACAAAATTAAATCCATCGTTAAATAAATATCTAGAAACACCAATCGACCCATTGCAGGTTTGCTCAATGGCTATACTAGAATCCCTTGTGAATGATTTAATAATCTTCCTCGCCCGTCATTTGTTTTAAAAATTTTTGAATTAGCTAGAAATGTCAAATTTCCATCATTTGAACCTGATATCACTCTTTATGGACTGTCAATTGTCCCAACATCTCCGTAAACTTCTTTCATGCATACAATTTTCCAAAATTTGAAAACTTCAAGGAAAGTAAGTTTTCATTGTAGCTTGAATCTCATCATCAAATACTTTAAAACAATGAGGAACTCTGTCTCTCAATTGGTTAGGTTGAACCACTATTTCTGTTAGTTTTGATAGCTTAACAAATTTCATTCTTCCATGCTTAAAAGGTTGTTTAGCAATTTTCAATTTTGTAGTCATTTTCTCACCCTAAGCTTCAATTATCCAGGAATAATACATGGACATAGTCAAAAAGCAAGTATAAACTTTTTTTAGTCACCTAAAGCAACAGTATTTCTTTGAGAAAGCTTGGTTAGAATGATTTTTGTCACAAATAACTGCAATTGAATGCATATTCAAATGGTTGATTAAATTAACAATATTTGTAATCTTCTCATACAAAAATTCTGAATCCAGTTTGGCTAGTGGGATCATCTTAATCAGAAATTTTGGTCTACCATAGAAACATTTTTATCATGATACTGATTATTGTTTTCGCTACTACCTTATGCAAAAACGAATAAGTTTTCTCCATGATATTGTACACTTACTTTAATGCAAGCTTCATCAACTATAATGATGCATTTTTCTCTGATTATTTGAGGTTTTGCTAAACACATCAGTGAGAGAATTCATATCATGTAATTTTGGAACTTTTGGTGTAAAAGCCATTAACCTTTTTATGCTGGGTGGCTTGTAATCATCTAAAAAAATCTGTTATACAGTAGGTGAATTAATCAAATTATTTAGCATAATTTTAAGGTACAACTTACTGTTCTAGAGTATTAGGTGAGATATGATTATTTATATTTCCCCTACCCCATAATCTTGTTTTTCTAGTTCTCCTTGCATTTGAGATAAAAGTTGCAATTTTTAATCACAATGCACAGAAGGCTGGCAGTTGCAACACTTACATAGTTGGATTTTTTGTAATTCAATCTGCTAAAGCCACCAATTAAACCTCGTGCATCTGAAAACAAAGTGGTCTCAGCTCTTGGACTATTATTAATAACAAAACAATGAACATAGTAATAATTAGATTTTATTCTCTTTATCAATATTTTCTGCAAGGCTTTGCTACACTTTTGCCTAGGTGTAAATTTGTTGAGTACATTTCTCTCTCAGCAAGGCAGTATATGTATGAATATTTTTATCCTTGTACCTCTGTATGTATTTTCATCTGTGTTAGTGCGTGAAAACAGCCACTCGTCTCTAATCCTGAACTTTTGTCATTCATGGCATCTCATATACTTATATATATAAAAGTAAAGATCTATATGCATTCATCAATGTCTGTCCATTATACCTTGAAAGAATGAATTTAATGACTTTTTGACGAAGGGAAAACCACGGGATGAGGAAAAATTCATGATATTTTTGGAAAAGAACAGGATTTTTTTACATTATAACTATATATGCATACAGTATTTTAAGTTTGACATCATTTTCAATTAAATTTTCTGGAAAGGTAAGCCATGATACAGAATTGGTTATATTTCATGCATATCCAAGAGAATCCTTCATCAAATTCCAGTCAGTATTGGAGTTGACTTTGTTTTTCCAGGTAAAAAAACAATCCTCACCAATTTCAGAGGAGTAACCTACTCTGTCTGGCAATTATACATGATTGATTTTCATTCACTTTTTTGAGAAAATGGCATAGGTACAGGGATGTGCTACGTGCTTCTTAGTCCAGTCCTGAATTTCAAATAACTGTGACCCCAGAAATCTCCGATAGAAAAATTTCTCAAGTGTGTGTGGAAATGTTTGGGAGTATTGTGTGAAAATAGACTTCCACACACCTTACAACAGGAAGGGTTCTCCCCAGATGGCATTGACATGTATCGTTTAAGGTGAGAATTGTGGGAAAATCTAGCTTCACAGATTTCACAGCTGGAAAATCTCTCTCCAGTGTGTGTTTACATATGTGTTTTGAGACTTCAATTAACACAAAATCTTACAGCACATATTTCAAAGTTGAAAGGTTTCTCCTCAGTGTGAGTTAACGTGTGTTAAGAGACTTGCATTTCGGGAAAATCCAACTCTCTATATTTCAGAGCTGAATGGTTTTTCTCTTGTGTGCATTAAACTGTGTCTTTTGAGACATTGTGAGTCAACATATGTGCTTTGAGAAGCGGATTTTGGGAAAATTTAACTCCACGTAATTCACACTCGAAAGGCTTCTCACCAGTGTGAGTTAACATATGGTTTTTGAGACTTGAATTTAAGGAAAATCTACCTCCACATATTCCACAGCTAAAAGGTTTCTCACTAGTGTGCGTTAACATGTGTGTTCTGAGATTTTTATTACGGGAAAATCTAACTCCACATATTTCACAGCGGAATGGTTTCTCTCCAGTGTGAGTGAACAGGCGTCTTTTGAGACTTGAATTATCAGAAAATCTAACTCCACATATTTCACAGCGGAATGGTTTCTCTCCAGCGTGAGTGAACAGGTGTCTTTTGAGACTTGAATTATCAGAAAATCTCACTCCACATATTTCACAGCGGAATGGTTTCTCTCCAGTGTGTATTAACAAGTGCTTTTTGAGACCTGAATTTTGGGAAAATCTCACTCCACATATGTTACAGTTGAAAGGTTTCTCTCCGGTGTGTGTTAACCCGTGTTTTTTGAGATTTGAATTTTGGGAAAATTTTTACTCCACATATTCCACAGCTGAAAGGTTTTTCTCGTGTGAGTGAACAGGTGTCTCCTGAGATTTGAATTAACAGAGAATCTCACTCCACAAATTTCACAGCTGAATGGTTTCTCTCCAGTGTGAGTTAACATGTGTCTTTTGAGACTTGAATTTAAAGAAAATCTTACTCCACATATTTCACAGTTGAAAGGTTTTTCTCTAGTGTGTGTTAAACAGTGTTTTTTGAGACTTGACTCAAGGGCAAATCCAATTCCACATATTTCACAGCCATAAGGTTTCTCTCCAGTGTGTGTTCTCCAGTGTCTTTCAAGATTGGACTTCGAGCGAACTGCTAATCCAAAAATTTCACAGCGTACATATTTTTTCTTCTTTTCAATATTCATAATGCTCTTTAGATAAAATTACGAAGCAAGCTGAAAAAAGAAAAAAAGAAAAACTTTAAATAATACAGGAATCCAAGCAAGAAAAACACATTCAGTAATATGAAGTTGTTTTAGAAAAATAAATTCACACCACTCAAGATAAGAGGGCATTCTTTGCTTTTTTAAAGGAATCTATGGATATCTCAACCAGGATCTACAAACTATAGGCTCATTTAATCCAGTCCACTGACTACATTGAATATGTGAATCTAACTCCAAATCTTATAACAATTGATATCTTACAATCAAAATATTGGCCCTAGTCAAGTGTAATAGCAGAAGTAATACTATCACAAGTTAAGTTTTTGTTGATGTACATAGATGTTCAGGTCATTGTTATTAAAGGGGCTGAATTTTGATCTAAAAACAGTAAAATCAGCATCACAGGAATGGAGCAGTAAAATTCTGCAAACGTTAAACTCTCTGATCCAAAATTTCTTAAGTAAGTTCATGATGATGCTCAAAACATTGAATTTCAATGCAATCAGTTATGCGATTCTAGGAGTTCTATTTATCATCGATCATTTCACTCATGAAATGATAACTGTGTGATACAGCAATACACCTATGAGACTGAAACATAATCTAAGGTATTTAAGACCAAAGCATGGAGAATTCAGATCAAAATTATTTCAACATGGGGGACCTCACGCAAGAGCTAAACGGAACGAAATGTCTTAGCAGACCATTTGCATGCAGTGCCATAAGGTGATCTTAGCTAGCGAAAATTTTTGTCAAAACAGCATTATCTACCATAATTTGGTACAAAAAAACACACATCAATTGACAGAGAATAAATCAAGGAATAAGTTACGATCATTTAATACTTTCTCAGTTGATTTCAATGACATGGTAGCAACTAGGTTATTCTTCAATCATTTTTGTCACATAACTGTCAGTGAAAACATCAAAACAATCAGTCAGATTGTTATCACTTTACTAATAAATATATATAAAATATTATTATAACATTATTTTTATAAGATTTAATAAGGAATTTAATGATAGTGCAAAGCTATAGATTTTAATTGGCCAGAATTATCATAATTTCTCATAAAAGCTGCGATTTTTTGGTCAGCAAAGCATACCTCTACGTTCCTAGAGCCTCACCATGGCTTGGATCTATAAATATATATAAAGTTGGTTAATCTTCAATTTTGTAAAATTTTGGTAAATTATTACCATCCTTGATACTCGTAGAAAGTAAATCTTGGAGTGATAACCTTTTCAAGGGGGGAAACTCTTCCATAAAAAAACGAAGGGAGACAACTCCAACAAATTAATTGCAAATGATAATTGAAAACAAGAAAAAATAACATCAAACGAATAGCAATAAAGAAAAGTAAACTCACTACAGTTTGACCAATCGTTTCAATATCTTTATAGTTTTTTCATTGAAGTTGAGTAATTACCAATAAATCAAACAATCATTATTTTTAAATTATTCTTTTTTGAACGTGGTACAATTTTCTAAAAGGCATTTCTGAGTAAAAATCATAATAATATTTTTTTTTTAAAAATGCTGATTAAGAATAGAACAAGACAATAGTGACACATGCAATAAAAATAATTTGAGAAAAATAAAATATTTGGCTAATGATTTCAATTAGATAAGATTAAACGGAATGCCACGACTTGGCAAGTGAGATAATTGATTGAGATGTTATGTCTGCTACTACTATTGAAAAAATTTTGAATTGGCAATTTTTTCAAAAGGCAAAAAGTGGCTAGATTTTTACCAATGTTCAAATAACGTTATTTTTTATTATATTCTTAATAGGGTTAGTAGGTAGGCTTAAAACTAGGGTTAATAGGCAGGCTTGGAATTAGGGTCAACAGCCAAGTTAGGAATTAGGGTTAGTAGATAGGCTTGGATGAAGGGTTAGTAAGAATGATTTTGTTATAAGAGAACTCTTCCAAATGCTGACCCTAATCCACATCCTTTCCAGTGAAATTTAATAAAAAACTATTTCAAATGTTCATAGATTTTTGCTCTCTATTCTTTCAGGAAGTTTCCTGAGAATCTTGCAACTTGTATAAAATTTCTTCTTTAGCCAGTTTGAAGTAAATAGTAGCAGTTTTTATGGATTATCTTCCTTTCCAAATACAGGCATTTTGTAAAAATTTTACCTAATCCAGATTTTTACCTATGCTTGCTCATTCAATGTTAACAATCTATAGGTATGATAGTGTGTATATTGTGTGAAGGAAAGTAGTAATGGTAGTTGGTTCTGCATTGCTGGGGACAAAGGAATTTGTCTCCACATGTTTCAAGTTTCCCTGTCACATGCTAACATCACTATATATGTTGATGAAGAGAAGTAATTCGTAATTGTCCAAACAGAAGAGAAAATTACTGTGCTCGGAATGAATATGGTCGCAGAGTTTGTGATCGTAATAAAGACATATATGAGTGTTTTGACAAACAAATCAGACTTACATCTAATGATTCAACAAATGAGACATTGATAACCATACATATAAAGTAGAGAGGAAAATATATTACATTATTAAGATCAATAGTGATAGAAGGTGCCTCTTCAGATTAGATCACCACATAGCATTTTCATGGTGAAGGAGAGACAAGGTTATTCCTATACATTAAAATGAAGCATAGGAAAGAATGATTGGAGGAACACATGACATAATGGGTCTAATGTCGTTTGACTCATCTATTGAATGGAGCCTGAGGAGTAATTCCATTAATAATGAGTGGTAGATTTGACCCAACTAAATTATCAAAAATTAGCTGATTCAGTTTCAGGCGCAAGGAGCTAAAAGGGGTGAAAATGTGGTATGTGAAATAATTGCAGTGAGTTGAGTCGCCATTAAGCTCTTACAGATTCTCACGTTGAGGAAAATTAGTGACAAATGACAATATATCATAGTCACAGTCAAAGAATCGATACTTTACCAGCTGGGAGATTAGTGAGAAAGAAAGGAAGTAACCGACTACTACAGTGGGGGCAAATAAGCGAGTGATCACGTGTGTTTAGAGCTTTTATAAAGAGTAGACAAAAGAAGAAATATTTAGCATACTTGGCTAGATTTAAGGTTTTATATCTTGAGTTGATATTTATTTTTGTATTCAATTTCAACAAAAAATGAGGGATTTGCAACAAACGCAAACAGAATGAAGATGAAAGGTATTTGTATGTATGTTGGGAGAGCCCTTTGACCAGCAGTGGACTTACAATGACGAGGTTATAACTCTATAGGCTTAGCATTCTGCAGATTTTTGCGGGATTGTTGAATTTCTCACAAGTTGATTTTCAGACGAAAAATTGCATCCATAGTGTTCATCATACCTACATTTAGGCTATCTACTTCCAAACATCTCTCTGGTCCTATATGGTGCTCACAAATATTTTTTACCTCACCTTTTGTTACAGGTTTTTTTCTTTCAAATGACATCAACATTAAATAAAGTTTTTCAATGATTTTGAGGTTTTTTCTGTCAAGGTCAAGGTGTCAATTGTCGGCAAGTATTTCAGCAAGGGCCTCAGAAATGATTTTAAAAATACATTCTTTTAGTTAGGAATTAAATATTAAATTCTTCAAGCTAAATTTCGAAAACATCACTTCCTCTGACAACCCCTATGAAACCCCTGGACATACGTGGTCCAATGCTCACTAGCTCCAGCACTCCTAGCTGGTGACGTTCTTTGCGGTGAATTGTGGGAAAATTTTCAGCAATTTCTGGAACAAAAACTCCATTAGCAACAGAAGCGACAATTTGTCGATAAGACTAACTGAAGCAACAAGAAAAGGACCGGACTGGAGATCGTCCCCTTATGCTCTAGTCCGTCCATGTATTTACTTTTTGTCCAGTTTTTTGTATTTTTTCTCTTTCCTTCATGGTCAACAAGGCCAGATGGGCTTTGCTTGCTTTCCCCAACTAGGGGGGAAGATGGGGGAAAACCATCACCCCACAAAATGAAGAGGAAAAAAAAAGAACCAAAAATCAAAAATACAGATATAGATAAATCAGAAATAAATTGATAAAGAAATTAAAGAAAAAGTAGAAATAAATTGAAAAAAAAAAAAAATCAAAAAGGAAAAAAAACAAAAGTTAGAAGAATGAAAAGTCCCCCATCCATGAAAGGAGGGGGGGATACAAACTCGCCTATTCCGGCGGGACAAAAAGTAATGACAAAGGGGTACTCCCCTAATGTGTGGAATTCCCCACCCGAAATTAATACAATCAATGTGACGGAGTTCGTCAGGAGATGCCAGATGTACACCCACCCCGTAATAGAGGATGGGTTGCTGGTGGACCTGGTCGAACTGAAGGACATTGGAAAAAAAAATGGTGTCAGTCTTCTTGATCGACAAGAAACAAATCAAGATTGTCAGGTTAACAAGAGACGTAATAGTGAAAGCACTGACTAGTTTAGGAGTCAAGGTGAAACAGGTTGTGAAAGGCGACGGTTTTGACGATGTAAACTTGTTCGTAACGAACATTGCTAAGATTAGGGAAGTCAAGATAGAGATCCAAAGGTATGAGATGCTGACAGGGGCCAAAACCACCTGTGGCAACATACTTTGCGATTAAATTTCCTGGGTCGGATGTGTACACAAGAAGAGGAAAACAGCAAATTCTGGAAAGAAGACGCCAGGAAAGCTTTTTCGGGCCTGAGAAGCATGCATTCAAACGGGGACGAGGCCTGTTGTACGCCCCAGATGGAATGCTCCTTCTACAGCGAATGTCACTGCGCTCTGAGGGTCTTCTAACGGGTGCATGCAGGCCTCTCTGAAACCCAGTCGTCATTGAGGAGGGCATCATATCGGATAATAGTAAGGGGGTTCATTTGAGACAAAAAGATGGAGGAGCTCAGTTTGACAAGGGGAGAAAAGCACTCAATCTGGCCTTGGACGCCCCGGTTGAGGTGCCTCAATAACAATGAGGCGTCCCTCACCTGGCTAGTTATTCGAAATGCACTCTGGGTCAGCAAACTGTCTTTCATAGCAGGTCTGGTAGCTTCACCTGAGTGCATATGCTGTGGTGATATGGAAGAGTCTATCAAGTACGCCTTCTTCCACCGCAGTGTTATGCATGATTGAGAGCTACATGGTGCACATCGTCGGGGCATGTTTCTTTGCCCCAGATGCCAGCGCCGTGTGTAGCAATGTGTTTCCGCCGTGGGAAAAGGATGCACATTAAGTGCTCATTTGGCATTATGAGAGTAGTGATTTGGACGATGCGCCAGAAGGGATTCCACGGAGGTGAGCATTTCACTACCCTACAACTGATCGCGTACTTTAAGCATCAGCTTTAAGTCAAGATCAGGGTCGAGAGGGGAAGGCTCCCTGGGTTGGAGTTCAACGAAAGGTGGGTGAGAGTTGCTCGACTGTGCTGAGTGAGAGCTGCTAAATTTGAGTGGCATCTCAAAGTCACAGGGAAACAGGAGAGACTTGTCAGCCCAGTCCAGGATACAATAGATTAGTTCCTGTTTTGAGTTACCAACAGTTTCTTAGCTAGGGAGAAAATGAGCATCGCCCCCCCCCCCAAGTACCTCTTTTTTCGTTTCGTGTACCCCTCCCCCCCATAGATGACAGAAGGTAGAGTTCACTAGAGGATGCAGGAATTTTTTAAAACTTTTCCCACCCAATCAACTCGCAGTTCTGCCATATTGGGCTTTTGTGGGGGGTGGGTCACATACTAACCATTTTTGTAAATATGTATTGAGCATCGGGTTTTTTTTAATTGTACTTATGGATCATGTTCTGGCCCCCCCCCCCCCTGTTTACATGGGATTAGATAGGATCATCGAGAAAGTTGGGTATTGCGGTGAACGTGGCCTGGAAGTAATCAGTAAAAATGGGTTGTTTTGGTGAATGGAAAGTTAATGTGAGATTAGGTCAGCAAACGAGACAAGCTAAGAAAAAAATAGGAAAGAGAAGACTAACCCAGAATCTCCATCCCCGTATTATGACCTTGTGTCGAATTTTCCCACTTTTTGCAAAATATAAATATTAGCACCCCTAGCTGGTTACGCTTCTACCACTGGCCTTTGTGGCCGGCCACTTTTTCTCTCTTTCCTTCTCCCTAAGATCATTATCATGTTGCCGACCCACCGGCTGTTCTGATCTTAATTGTTCTTCCTCCGTGACCTATCTCGGTACTAACTTAGCCCACTTCACTTCACCGATATCGAGCCTCTCACATACGCACACCGTGTCTTCACCACGTGCTCTAAACGCGTATCACCTCTCACTCTCGTGAATGAAAAGGCAAAGTCTTTTTAATATCCGATAGTCATGATATTCTTTCCTAAACTTCTTTACTTCATGAAACATGCATGAATAAAACTACGTTCTTCGTCTTTCACGGTCAGTCCGTCGAGAGTCTATCAGCGTCAGAGAATAGCCCCCAAGTTAACTCACTTACTTGGCAGTATGGCTCGCACACTGAATCCGGATTCCACGTATTATCTTGGAACGATCAATGCCATATGGAAATCCACGCGTTCACACAATTCCAATCCAACTCCGACTCCAGTACCATCAACGACAAGAAAGCTCCCACCTTTCGCTATCTCTTCCCTTCTCATTACATCTCACGATCGATCGTATTTATGTTATAAATATATGTACTTCATCTCCATTCTAGTATTAAACGTACGTCTTTTGTCAGGCCTAAATACTTGTATGTGTTCTTTCCTCTTTGTTTCATCTCGGGGTCCAACTTCATACTTGGCGCGCATACCATTCTCTTCGTACCTCACCTTTCACTTACAGGGGCCGCACACGCGCAACAGTCAAACCACGAGGAGCAAATTCCTCGTCCCCCCCAAACATAATCGTACAATTCGTTTTTCAACTCAGGTCGAATCACTATATATGTATAATTGTATATATAGCTCGGCCCCGAAGGTTAAGTCTATATCAACAAAGATTTGAAATAGAAGAGAAGAAACTAACGATAGTGCGTGTTCCAGGTCTTTCTCTGTTTCTTGTCACGCTTAGATTGAGACACAGGAAATAGCCGGTGTACAACTATACCCGTTCCTCCGTAAAATACGACGGTTGATTATCAGTTGATATTTGTTTCTTAGCAGCACGTAGTTCTCCTTCGAGAGAATAATTTCTTCCTTTCCATTTCGAGTTCTGCAGTCAGTGTTTAAAATGAGGTTTGCAATATTGTGAAATCAGTTTCATTCAAATTATCCGATTTTGTCGGTTAGAATCCCCATTTTTGTTGATGGAACAATGTCGCTATTTTAGGGAGGAACTTGGATATTTGTTTGCACCGTCTGTTTCCCCAATGCTGGATCCTTTCTTCCTGTAAATAGGGTGAAGAGAAATAGCTTCTTTTGTGTCATAGACTTTCTTTCTATTGAAGATGTTTTTGTATTACTGTTTAATTTTGGTTTGTTAAAGAATGGAAGTACGTCTTTTGATCTTTTCTTTCTAACAACAGGCTGTTGATTTAGAAAAAAAAAAAGTATGGTCTCGGGAGAAAAGAACACAATAAACTAAGAAACAACAGATGAAAAATAATAAACAAGTAAGTTTTACTTCTATCAAATGTTGTTTATTATTATTATTATTATTTGCAATCTCACACCAGTTGCCTGGTGGTAACCGCTGGAATATTATTATTATTACCATTATTATTATTAAATTGATGATAATAATTATTATGATTATAGTAATATCATCATCATCATGAATGATATGAAATATAGGCTCAGCCTACGGAGCCGAGTTAAAACATCATCAACAGCAGGCGTTTTAAGTCCACAGCTCACCGAAGGCCTTTCCCATCTCCTTATGGATAAATACCTTTTATTTTCATTCTGTGCGAATTATTTACTTTGAACGAGCGTATTTCATTACACTCATTACTCTCAGTTCTCATTGTATTCTTCAACAGCATTTTCTTTTACAAAGTTATCCTAGACTAAATACCCGTAATAGCCGCCCTAAAACGGGCTGGTTAAATTGTTGTCCAAAAAAGGAGTAGAATGATGGATGGAAATCAGGTACTGAGATTCCGTTTAATTAATCACTGCTACCCACAAAACTGGTTTGGTTTAGATACTGTTGTTGGGTTCAAGTTATTTATGTGTTCTGACGTTTATATCCATCTATTCATCTATCAGGGTTTAGGTTATTCATGTGTTCTGACATTTATTTGTCTCTATGTATCCCGACTTTGCCCAGCCCCTACTATTCATTGAGTAGAAACTTGAAATTTTGCGCTCACACTCCCCTCAAATGAGTAGGAAAAATATTCTTTTTAAATTTCCTTCTGGAATGAGTTTTTAGAGGTGGTCAATTAACAATGTAAGTTTATGCTAAATTGATCTTTTAGTTTGTGCCACCCCTTGTTTTTGGGACATTTTGGCGCTCAATAAAAGGCAAGTGAAGTAACTCATTAATTCATCCTGGCCGTTTCCAATTTTTTAATTAATCACCCCAACACGGCATGCTGCATATATACATTGGTCGCTGTTATGCAGGTAACTGTTATTGTTCTTGCTGTAATCACGGTGACCAGACAAATGCCCATCAAGAGATTGGATCCCGAAAAAGTGTCTCATGGTATTTACATACTTTTTGGATAAAGTGGTGAGAAAAAAAACAGGCTTTATTGAAGCAGCCTTTTTTTTTTTTTTTTGTATTGTATTAGATAATTGTCAAATTTCTCAAACAGGAGGTTGTACAGACCTGCCATCCACTGTCAGGTTTGAACAGACTGTACTAATGAAGCTAGTGGACTAAGAACTTCAGCATTTACTCATCATGTCTGTAAAAATGATTTTTTTCTCCCCCCCCACATCGCGTGCTTTTAGTGGTACTACACTTTACAACATAACTTTCTGCTAAATTGGTTCCTCGTTTTTTTTTGGGGGGGGGGGGATTCAAAATTTCTCCGTGATAACTGCCCAACGAAAGGCAAAGAGAGTAATTTAATCGGTGATCATATCTTTATCCAATTTTTCAATTGATCACCCCCAACATGACATCTTGCCATGATGATTTATAAACAGTGAATATTTGTAGGCAACGTCATATATTCAATGAAGACAGTGGGCTTGATGGAATGAAGCTGCAGGCTGTTTCAGTTTGTGGGCTGTAGTTTGCAATGCTTAAATTTAATGATCACAGATTCCTCTAAGATAGCAAAGAATGCCCTCTTGTCTCAAGAGTTGAAAATTTATTTTTTTCTTTTAAACTAGTTCTCAATATCAAATGGTGCATTTTCTTGCTTGACTAATTCATTTTTCTTATTTTTTCAGCATACATCCTAACCTTGTCGGAGGAGCATTATGAGTATTGATGAGAAAAAAAGGTCTCTACGGTGTGAAATTTGTGGCTCAGCAGTCCCCTCTGTGTCCCATCTTCAGATACACATGAGAACACACACAGGAGAGAAACCATTCCACTGTGTAATATGTGGAGCTACCTTTTCTCAGAAATCGAATCTCAAAACGCACATGTCAACACACACGGGGGAGAAACCTTTCAGGTGTGAAATTTGCGGAGTAAGATTTTCCATTAATTCAAATCTCAAAACGCATGTGTTAACCCACACAGGAGAGAAACCTTTCAGTTGTGAAATATGTGGAGTTAGATTTTCCTGGAACACTAGCCTCAAAAGACATATGTTAACCCACACTGGAGAGAAACCTTTCAGCTGTGAAATATGTGGAGTTGGATTTTCCCTAAATTCCAATTTAAAAAATCACATGTTAACGCACACTGGAGAGAAAAACTTCTGGTGTGAAATTTGTGGCGCTAGATTTTTCCGCAATTCAGACCTCAAACGACACTTGTCAACACACACTGGAGAGAAACCTTTCTGTTGTAAGGTGTGTAGCAAAGCATTTGCTAGGAATGACAAACTCAAACAGCATATTACAATACATTCCGGACCTTTGACCTGTGAAATATGTGGATTAAGATTTTCCATTAATTCAAATCTCAAAACACACATGTTAACGCATACTGTGAAGAAACCTTTCAGGTGTGAAATATGTGGAGTTGGATTTTCCCTAAAACATAATCTAAAAAAACACACATTAACACACACTGGAGAGAAAAACTTCTGGTGTGAAATCTGTGGGTCTAGATTTTTCCGTAAATCAGACCTCAAACGACACTTGTCAACACACACTGGAGAGAAACATTTCTGTTGTAAGGTGTGTAGCAAAGCATTTGCTAGGAATGACAAACTCAAACAGCATATTGCAATACATACTTGAAAGAAACCCTCCTGATGTAAAATTTCTAGAAGTAAATTTTCTCAAGATCCCCCCTCAGCCCCTTCCAAAGAAAACAAGTTAATACACACTTGAGAAAGTTTTCTGTTTGAGATTTTTGGAGTTTGTTTGTTCGGAATTCAGCATTGAACTAGAAAGCACTCAGAGAGCGCACCCTCTACCTATTCCATTTTCACTAAAAACTGACTAAAAATTAGTTTGTATACCGCTACAAGATTTAATCAATGTTAATTTTCTATGCAGGTTTTGTTTAACCTGACATGATAAGCAATGAAGAGTTCACATCCCTTAAATTTGGTGAGGATTGTTTCTGTTGTGGGAGAAAAAACAAAATCAACTCCAACTCTGACTGGAGTTCGACAAAATAATTTTGCTCGATCCACTGCAAAATTAAATCAATTCTCTCTTTTCTCATGGACCACCCTTCCAGAAATTTTCATTGAAATTTATTTGGACTTATTATGATGTAAAAAATATTTGTCCCTCCCTAAAATATAAATTTTTCCTTAGCCCCTTGTCAACTTTCTTCAGAATGACGTTGATATACGTTTTTCAGAGATATTGTGTAGACAGACAGATATTGGTAAATGCATATTTTCACATATATATATATGCATGTATGAGATGCCATGAACAACAAGAGTTCTGGTCGGGGGAACCAATGGCTGTTCTCACACACGTAGACTGACATTCACAGAGGCTCGGATATAAAATTGTATACACATGCAATCACACTTTCAGGAGCACTCACACAAATACAGTCAAATACACTCACACCTGTACAGATAAAAAAAAGCTCATACAGATGTACAGAGATAAGAATACATATACACACATACACAGATGCGTAGAGATGAAAATATATACACATACACAGGCACAGAGATGAAAATATAAACACACACACAGAGATACAGAGATGATAATACATACACGGAAACAGAGATGAGAATACATACACACACACACATACACAGAGGCACAGAGATGAACACACACATACACATATACAGAGATGAAAATACACTCACATTAATGCACATAGGCAAAAATGCACAAATTACAGACACATACACTGAAGCACATAAATAGAAATACACACATGCCCTAACATACGTGCACACCTACAGGCAAGGAGAGAATATATATATATATATATATATATATATATATATATATATTGAAATGATCTCTTGTCATTAAACGGTTAATGTATCACTCACCCTAGAAAATAAATAGAATAAACAATTATGTGAAGTGATATGCAACAAAGTTCATCCCAGTGTTACTACGAGGTGATTGGTCAAAATATAGCCGATGCAGGTAGGGACACTATGGAATTACTATCAGTCTGTCTTTCCAGTTATCAACTTGAGGTCTCTTGGTATGTCTATTGGTATAGCTTCAACAAAATTCTTGTGTCGAAACTATAAGTTTTTCGGGATATCCACTTGATGTCTCTTGGTATATCTGTTTATATAGCTTCACCTAAGTTATAATCTTCTGGGGTCAGGATTTCTCATACTGACAAGAAACATGGAATTCCCTGCAGTGTACCAGTGGCTTCTCTGCACCCTCTGCTGCTACTCAAAAACAGCTGGCTTAGGTGATCATTGGCTCTTTTTGTGCATGGGGCCAATGGCTGAAGAGTTTATAATTGATATTTCTTCTCTCAGCTGGTAAACATTGAAATTGTGTTGACCTAAGAAGTCTTCATTTCGCCCTCTCCAAATTTGGGTATCCATAATTTCTTACTGAAAATATTTGTAGGCAATGGGCAGGGTCAGGATTCTCTGACAATCCATTTACCAGCCCAGAAACTAGAGGTATTTCCCTACCTCTTGGATTTTTAAACCCCTCAACAAAGGCGATTAATCATATGTCATTATTTTGTCCAGGCCTCGCTCATCCGATCCTTTTTAGTACAGAAGTATTTCCCTAACTCAGGAATTTTTAAACCTCTCAAACAAAGGTGATTAATCATACCTCTGGTTTCTCTCAAAAACCCTATAGGTAACCGTTCTGATTCGTACATACTCTCAACCTTACAAGGTTATCTTATTTCCACTATCAGATTTTTCTAATTAATCCTTCATTTCCAGAGCGTCATTTTTCTGATTAACCTTTCAATTTCATACTGTCACAATTAAAGAAGATGGGGCTGCTGCAGGAATCGAACCTGCCACTGATAGGATAGCCACTTCAAATATATCTGGCAACTATTAACATCCTATAATGACCAGTTGTTTAGTAATGGTGTTGCCTACATAAATACACAGAATTCTTCTGCATTTAGATGGCTTAGAGCATGACTGCCACATGTCTGATGCTTCAGAAATGATGTGCTGCCTTCCATTTTTTTGTGGCCCCTTTAGACATGGATTAAAGTGTAGTATCTGTTCCACAGCATAGCGCGAGGCGCCGATACTGACACTTGCCTGCCAAATGAGCCGGAGATTGTGTTTTGGTGAGGATCAAAGCCTGATCGTGCCGGTGCGTCAGCCAATGAGGTTATACCGAGGCTGCGCTTTGCTACGCGCATTGGGAGCCTTTGGATTCGTCCTTGGGCTCTCCTACTATTACTCAGCCCAAGGCAGCACTGTCCCATTGCACTTAAAGGGACAGGTCGGGATTGTCATGACGCTTTCGTGACTGCGGTTGCTGTAGCAACCACGGTTACTTAGCAACCAAAGTGGCGTCAGCTGGAGCTATTTTTGATGGGTTGATCCTATTTTCCCCATATTAAGCCCTGACCTTGTGTCGCATTTTGCTCTGGGGGGAGAGTAAATAAACACATGCTTGAAAAATGATGCAAATAGATTTCAATGACCAAGATTAAGGTGTCATGAGGTCTCTCAGTGTTTATATTTTCAGACTAACCCTCGAAACAATATTTCATCACTCCAGGTGAACCTGTATAAAAGAAATATGGTCTAAGATAGTCAGACTGTCAAACTCTTCTTTAGTGGTCATGTATTCCTGTGTGTCTACCAATACATTGAAAGCAAATCTTGGGTTTCACTGACAGCATTAATGTGCTGAGGAACAGAACTCACCCAACAGATGTAACATTTACTTGAAATGCTCTCTCGACAAAAATAGAAATATCTAAATTACCTGAAATATTACCTGCAATTATCTAGATTTCCATGCAATTTCAACCGAACTCTGATTTTTTTAGACACTGTTGACAAATCTATTTGTGTGCTGGGTTGTTTGATTTAAATCCAAACATTTTTTTAATCGCTGATTTAAATCAGTTTGTTGTTCATTTAAGATTCCCTGTTGGAAGAAAAGTGTGAGACATCAAATATTTATTTCTAATCACCGAATGAATAAAAATTTTCTTGTCTCTGAAATAGCATAAAATGTTCTCTGTTCATTACGTCTTGCTTATAATGCTTTAACATCTGCAATTCCTTCAGCATGAACAGCCAAATTAGCTGGGAAAATGAAAAATAGACAAATATATCAATAAACTTTGATTTATTTGATAAAACTTGGTTGAACCCTTTAAAACAAATATTAAATTTAAAATAAAAACATCGTTTTAAAAGAAAAATGCTTAAATATTTTCAAGACAAATTGTGTTATGGCAAAAAAGGAAGTTTCTTTAATTTTTAAATCATATTTATACCACAACAATCTGTTTTATAGAGACGTTACATATACAATGAGCATCTCTGAATTCCAGTGTTTACTTATTCATGGCACATTGGTGAACTGCGTCACTGAAAGTATCGTTTGTAAGGATACTTTAATTGAACGAAAGAAAGTGTTTATTCATGTGAATGCGGGTTTAATAATTTACAAGGAGATAGATGTGTTTAGTTACAGAAAATTAAATGGTTTGCTATATAGAAATACCTCTAAATCACGAATGTAGTTTGTCATAAAATCTCAGGAGGATACCCTTTATAGACTGAGGGTACTTTTAAGTGCCACATGTTTTGTCAATTAATTTGAGACTTGCATGTCCTGGTGGTACATTGGAGTAGAATTTTTATTATTTCAATAAAAAACAGTGTTTACCTAAATGTATCTTTATCATCGAGTGTTAGTTGTCTGTATATGGCTTTCAAATATAGATAGAAAATATAATTACGAGAAATTTAAGAAAAACGAGGATATAATGGGTTGAAACGCGTGTCAACTTTATTGATTTAATATACTTGAACATTATATATCGATTTATACGAAGGAAGCTCTTCAGATTATCAGGCAGATTTGAACAAACTGAAATATATAGATATATTTGAATAAACTGAGATAGATAGATAGATAGATTTAAACAAAGTGAAATATACAGATGGATTTGAGCAGACTGAGATAGATAGATAAATAGATAGATAGATAGATAAATAGATAGATAAATTTGTACAAACTGGGCTATATAGATTGATTTAACAAACTGAGATAGATTAATTCAAACAAACAGATAGCTATATATATTTGAACAAACTGAGATAGATAGGTAGATTTGAACAAGCTTAGATAGATAGAAATAGATAGATAGATAGATAGATAGATTTGAACTTATCGAGATAGATAATAGATAGATTTAAACAAACAGATAGATAGATAGATAGATAGATAGATAGATAGATAGGGTTAGATTGGGACTGGCGCAAGCGTTCCATGCGCCCGAGGCGGGACTTGAGATAAGTGACCCTGCATTTGAAGTGCACCCCTAAGACCTTTGCATCGTAGGTGACCGTTTAGATGCGTCTAATGGCTGGGCCACCCCTTGAATAGATTAATGTAACAGGTTCCCAAAATTATCGGACAGAATGATGAGGGGAATCGCAAAATATGTTCCAATAAATTTGCCTACGTAGAATATACATCTAACATCTAATATGTTACGCCAAATCGGTTAAATTCGCTTATTGGCGAAATTTACCTAAAAAAAATTCATTAGATTTCACTTTGATTACATAAATGTTTGATTGTAAAAAAAATAGTTGTTTTATATCATTGTTTTGATGATAAACTCAAAACTACGTATTTATTTACTTTTTGTAGAAAAATAAATTGAAATTATATTCTCTCCCCCCCCTCTCTCTCTTCCTCTCTCGCTCTCTCGACAGAGAGAGCATAATATAGCATAAATATTATATACGAATACAGAATAATGCTGACTGCATTGGGGATAAAGAGTTCAAGGGTAATCTTGGTTGATTGGCGTTCTCGCTCAAACATACGACTAGTATAACTTCTTTCTCTCATTTTCTCATAAAGAACTGTAATCAGCACTTTATACACCTGGTGTTACCTCCCTTGGTCAGATATTATTTTTATCAATTCATACTTATTTGAATTAATTATTGGTGGTCCGATTGGGCTGAAAATTGCTTTATTCTCCAAGATAGAACATTGCAGTGGTATTGCACAAACAGAAATCGTATTACAAAGTGCTATTTTCGCTATGTTACTTGTGGAATAGCCCACCGTATAAGCTGGCTTATAAATCATTGTTTTAAGCCTCAAGTATTTTCCTTAATGGGTCACATTAGTCTGTTTAGACGCTATGAACTTGGACACAATGCAGCGTTCTGTTGGAGAGTTGACCTATCCGGTAAATATTGAACTAGACTTGAATTTACACCTTAGTTTTGGGGTCGACTTATACGCCGACGTATACGGTATCTACTAGTTGAAATACTGTAATCACTTATAAATCATTTGTATTAGTCTTAGTCGAAAAGGCCAACGGAAATTTCTTTTCTTTAATATCTTATTCCCCGTTTTTCTGTTTACTGTTTTTGCGTGTGTTTTTATAGGTATTTAAGGCGAAAAATAACTGACAAGTATTTAATTGTTCAAAATCTATCTGCTTAAATATATATATTTTTAAATCGACTCATTAGACTATTTATTGTTGGAATAATTTGTTTTGGACTGGACTCAGTAAACTTATATCTGTTTTATTTTTATGTACTATTTTAAATGTAACGAAGTATGACTTGAGGCAATTGGAGATTTGGTAGCGGTAATCGATGCAGGGTCATTTACTTGATCATCTCAAATTTTACAATACGCCCATTACCTATTTCCAGATTAGAATCTGATATTGTTATTACCTATTCAAGAAGCTGATAGTTGAAATAGATTCCTTAGTCTCTTCTAGTCGGCGATTTTCAGTTAAAACTCCGTCTGCAATTGAAGCCCGACCATACTTCTTAGATATATCAAAGACTCGCCACGAATTCCATGTAAATAACTTTGGAATAGACTCTCTTCTGAATGTTTTCCCGATAGGTACAATCTCGACATTTCTAATCCAGAATGAACAAGTGTCTTATCCAATGTTGGTCTTTTTTAGAAATTATCTCATTGCCCTTCGTTTAACTTTAACGCAGAAAGTCATTTCAAGTCTCTTACTGCTTTTTTCAGTCATTTTTAGTCTTCATTTCAAACTTGTCATGTTTTAGTGTTCTCAACTCCACAATTCTAACATCAATCTATTTAAATATGTGTTGTTGTTTTTTTGTTTTGTTTTTTCTGATCTTACTACATGGCATAAATTACCCTTTTTCTAATAACCCTTTGATGTGAAAAGTGGCCGAAAGGCTTCGCTTAGGGTGACCAAAAGTAAATAAAAAAAACATTTTTGCCAAGTTCCTTTCTATCTTGAATGTTATGTTTTAATCAGTATTTTATGCGTTTCTAGCAAAACAAAATTTTTAAATACGTGTTTCCGAAACTTAGAAAGTTTAAGAACCCGCTCTATAAAGGAAATATTCCGACGAACTCCTATCTTTAGCATTCAGTTTTTAGACTAATTAATGAACGACAATTAAAAAGCAATTTTTGACCTTTAAAATCATTCATTTAAAATGGATTACATTTATTCGAATTTTAATATATGGTAAAGGTCTGCGTACAGTAATTATGTTTTTCGATAATGGTGCTATGTGTGATTTTGTTTCTTTTTCACCAGATTTGAATTGTCAGGTTTAGAGGGAACTCTGCTGGAGACCCCCCGAACATTATTTGACGGACCCCTAGTGGTGCACAGACCCAAGTTTCGAAAACACAGCTGTAGGGTGTTAGGGTCTTTTATATTCATATTTTCGCCCTGGAGTGTAGAAGCACTAGTTCTATCTCAAAGATTAACATCCTGGAAGGCTGTCAAACGAGACGATAAAGGGTAATTTGAAATTGTACTTATTTTTACTACTTTACAAATTATATCAACCGACGTAATCAGACAATATCTTTTTACGTGAAGATCTAGCAGGGGCATTACTCTCAAAGATGTAGTTAACACAAGTTCTCTCCTTTGCACTTTAAAAGAAATATGGAAAAGGAGAACGGGAATTGGTGGAAGTGTTTGCCCTTTAAAAATCATATTTATTCAAAATGGATTAAATTTATCCTAATTCTAAGACATGGTACAGGTTGGTATACAATAGTTATGTTTATTGATTGTTGTGAGATGGATAATTTTGTTTCTCTGCTTTAGGATTTGTGATGTCACATCCTAGAAGGAACACTACTGTGGAACCCAGCGCGTTATTTGATAGACCCCAGTGGTCTGCAGATCCCAGTTTCGAAATCACCACTCTAGATATCAGCTAAAGGCGTGAAGCCTCTCTCTGATTCTTTCTTTGTATGTTGCGAGTTATTTTTTGGATTTTCCTTCTCTTTTTCTGTATTATTTTACCTTGCATGAACAACCAATGCATCTTCCCAAGCGTCACCTATGGAGCTGAATCGTGGAACCTAACCAAAAGATGAACCTTCAAACTAAGAACCATGCAACGTGCACAGGGGAGAATCATGCTAAACCTCACATTGAGAGACCATAAGACAGCACAGTATATCAGAGAAAAGACAGGAACCCGAGAAATCATAGAAGCTGTTGGAAATCTCAAAAGGCTATGGGCTGGTCATGTTGCAAGAATGTCAGACAACATTGGACATCATGAGTCACAACGTGTATCCCCAGGGATCATAAACGAAACTTTGACCGACAGAAAGTAAGATGGCATGATGAGCTAGATAAATTCAGAAAGTACTGACTCCGTGCTGTCCATGACAGAGATGTCTGGCGAATCTCGGGGAAGGTCCATGTCAAATAACGGACGCTAAAAAGCTGATGAAGATGATGTTTTATCTTGAATCATAGTGAGCAAAAAGCCTTGCTTACGGTGACCAACAGTAAACCAAAAAGAAAAAGACTTATGCTTGATTTATTTTTCTAGCTCTAAAAAATCATTTTTCTTGTTTTATAGCTTTCATCTTGAATATTTCAAGTAACTTGAGGAAAATTCAGAGATAAAATGATTGAACCCTATCTCTCACTAATCTATCTTTTTTATAGTATGTCTATACTTCTTTGACTGATCGAATGGAGGGTTTTTTTTTATCTATTATTTATTTTTTACCTGTATTTTCTTTCATCTTAATTTCTGGTTGTTTTTTCCCAAATTCATCTGGTCGTCAATATACGACATTGAATAAACAGTGCAGATGTAAAATAAAGGATAAGATCTCGGCGAGAATCGAAATCACGTCCACTTTGCCTCAGGGTTGTCTGGTTAAACGTACTCTGCTACTCTTATCGACTGGACTAAGAGAACAATCAGATCAAATCTCACTTTTTGAAAACCATCCTTTATTTATCTTCGATCTTCGTAGGTAACGTATTTTCATAGCTTTTACACTAGTAGTATAAGTAGGAGTAATATCATTTTTACCTACACCTAAATAAGGATTAGCCCAAATAATCATCAAAATATCTGAGGCTTGTACAGGGCTGGTGCAAGGGTTTGATGCGCCCTAGGTGACATTAGATATTTCTACCTGAATTGCGCTGCACAAACCATGGGGTCTCGAAATTCAATTTGAAAAATAGAAATTACGATTCATATTGAATAGTATACAAAGTACTGTCTCTAGACCAGTGATTCTCAACATGGTCGCTGGCGTCCTTTGGGAGCGTAAGCTTGTTCCAGGGAGGTGACTAAGGACCTTTATGGAGCCGTTTGAGTTTCTAGAAGGAGCTTTGTGGAGATCCCATAAGAATCTATGATTCTGGTTTACAAATGGCTGCTGTTTAATAGAATCAGCTTAGAAAATCATTGATACGTATTTTAACATTTTCCTTTTAAAAAAAACCTTGTTGATGTTTTTCTTTATCAAAAAAAAATCTGTGTTGAGTACTTCTCATAATTAATACGGGGCTGGCGTGTAGCTAGATGTCACTGGGGACGTTGGGCTTAGAAGTGTTGAGAGACGCTGCTCTGAACCTACATTTATATCTATATTTAAATCCGTTTTTGTCTCTTAATTGAATCAATGTATTAAATCTACGTCTTCATCACGGCCAACAGTCCTAATCCATTACATCACTTCGCCTCAAATATCCTCAAGACGTACTTGATTACTGTTTCTATTCGAATAAAGAGTGCTGTCCGGTAATGTTTGTGATGGCATTTGCTTCTTCCTTTAGAATATCGCCAATTCATTTTTATTGTTATTGCAATTCCTGCTAGGATGGGTTTGCGGGAGAAACAAATTAATAAAGGGAGACAATTCGAAATTTCCTTGGTCAAAAAATTTCGATGAATTTCTTTAATACATTTTTATAATATTTTCTCTTAGGGATTTTGGAATGATTATTGGTTCCTTGGCCTATGACAATTGACTAAGACAAATGCAAAGCTTTCCATGGTTCAAAGTTAATTCATGTTCAGTTTTAACCGCTTCATTCCCATTCACACTATACTATCAACTTCTAATAACACAATACTAGTAATTCCAAATTGCACGATGATGCTAATCATTGATTTTACTATAGATTCCATAGTAATTGATGGTTTACACATTAACTTTCGTGATATATAAAAGCAAAAGTTTTAGGTGTGCATCAACTTTGAATTATGGGCCATGGGACGAGAATGGTTAAGAACTATTGTATCAGATCATCTTCGGGGATACAGCAATTTCTGAAGGCACTGAAATTCTTGTGACAAGTTCTACGCGTATGCAAATGTAAACCCCATAAAATAGGTTTTGGTGAAACACAACCAAAATGTTTTGTAAAATTATTTAATGGTATAAACATTTTGAGATTACTCCTAATTGGCAGTAGAACTCTTCTATGGCGGAAACAAAAATCTGTTAAAATTAATATGACAGTTTAAAGGGGTCAAGGTTAACAACCCTAGACTGGAACCACCCGACCTCCATTTTGTTTCAGAAGCATCAACGATTGTCGATGGTCTATGTTCCTCATAGGGTAAAAAACTCAACAGATTATGACAGGATAAAAAATAAAATGGATAAATTTACGTTAAGATAAAAAGGGACTAACTTTGATGGGTAGTTTTTTCCCTCCTTATTAGCATTTGAATTTTCTTATATGGATTTAAGAGTGAAAAAAGATTCACGGTTGTCCAACCAAAATGCTGCCCAATGCTTTGAAAAAACAAAAGCGTCAGTAAGTTGGTTAATAAAAACACCAGCAAAAACAAAACAAAACAAATAAACAAAAAAAAAAAAACACGGCAGTCAATGGTGGAGGGTTAAAAACAATAACATGAAGTTTTTTGTTGTTGTTGTTTTTTTGTTTGTTTGTTTCTTCCTTGTCTGTGGATACAAATTCATTGATGAAATATTATTTCAAATTTATTACTGGGATTATGTGCTTGTGTATTTATTTGTGCGTCTTTGTATAGGTTTACGAGCCAAAGAGAGGGCATCTGCCTCCATCCTCTTAAAATCGGGCAAAATAGTGTGTGAAATTCGAGCAACTGATATTTTTGCCACCAAGAAAGGCTAAAAACAATATTTCTTTAACGTTGCCACTAGAATTAGCAAATCAGATGGGTTTTTTTTTATTTTTCATCTATTTTCCCTTTTCCAATTTGTAAGTCCAATGATGACAATTGAGATGTTTTGAGTTTTTTTGTTTTTTAAATTTGAGAATGGCTTCCAAAATCGGAAAGTTGAAAAATCAAATCTTAATCGGCAGCCCTTGATGCATATTGTGTGATTTGTACTGTGTTGCACCGATTGATGAATAAGGTTTTTTTTTTTATTGGAAATAAGTACTTGCGTTTCTAGTCTGTGTAAAATGTTTGGAAAATCAAGCCCCTCTCCTCTTCTCCCATATGCTTATACGTGCGTGTACATGAATCTGTTCTTATATAAAACTGTGTTCCAGATGGGAATTGAATCTGTGTATGTGTCTGTGTGGAAGCTTAATAGTTTTAATACATTTGTACTTCGGTGAAAAAAAAATCAGTGGGAAGGCATACATATTAAAAACATCGGGGGAACAGGATTACGAATCATAAACACACACACACACACACACATACACACACAGATGTATATATGGGAACATAAAACAACTCTATGCACATATACACATATACACACCCATAACACGAGTACGCCTACACCCCCAAAAGGTGTGGAATCAAATATTGAATCCGGACCCCCAAATTGATTCAAGGCAAAAGCGCAAATTTTCAGATGGCACCGTGATCAATTTTAAAAAAAATTTAATCAAAGCGATAATTTCTGTCGTAATATTTATTCACAGTATTCTTTGATGCAGTTGGAGGGATCTGAATTCTACGTTTTATCATTGTTTTGATTAAATCAAATCGAATGTTGATCACGGTGGAATCTGAAAAAGTTGTGCTTTTCACTTGAACCAATTTTGGAGTCTGGATTCAACATTTAATCCAAAGTGCGTTTTCCAAAGAAAAAAAAATTCAAAATTATACAAAGACTGGTATGCAGAACTCTATTTCCCGTAATTGTTTTATTTCAAAGATTTTGAAGAAAAAAAAATAATGCTGGACTTGCGTGTGGTCTATTTCTATCGTTGTTGGGATTCGAAGGAGAGAAAAAGGTGCGAAATATTTCCCGCCATTTTCCCTCGTTTCTCTGTTTGTTGTTGGTATAGATAAAATAAACATAAAACCAATTCTGATGTCTGATGTTATTGACACCATAACCCTTCTCTCTCTTTTTAGGATGTTTGTTGATGTTAATTTTTAGTTGGTGCTATGCTTATTAATATCTTCCAGGATTGGGATGGAAGGAGATATATATTTATACAGAAAAGGATATAAATATCTATCTTTTTATGTTAGTGTTCGCTCTCATAGTGGCTCCATTTTGAGTTCTTTTATGAAATAGTTGCTCGGTTGACAGGGACTGTTTTTCATTTTGCTGTTGTTTCTTGGTTAGTGTGCAGGAAATCATATGGTATTAGAAACAATTTATGCCGCATTTGTTTTAGATGTTACTACAAGTGACATAAACGAGTTCCCTGTCTCCTTGATCTATTGAAGGCTGTCACGGGTAGATGTAGAATAAGAGGACCAAGAAGAAATTTAAAAAAAAAAAACGAAAGAATAGCTTAAAGAAAATAGCATCTCCCTTTAATACCTTTTTTCTTTGATGTTATTTATTTTTTATCAGTGGTATTTATATTTTTCTCTGTTGTCAGGTTTCGTAATTTTTCCTAGGAAAAAAACTTTCGAACCAATTGATGATATTATTTGTTCGGTTGCTGTTGTATATAAAATATTGGTTCAATAAAAAAAAAATAAAAAAAGTCTATCGCTGCCCGGTGTTGCCGCAGCTGATTGTGCACATATGTACATGAGAATATAGACAAATATATACCAAGAGGTACAGACTTATCTATATCTACATGAATATATGCATTTATTCGTCATATATCCTGTGATGACAGAAGTTACTCTTCATCATCTTCAGCTTTACCCTTGATGATGTCAACCATTTTGTTGTAGTTGAATTGCTTGTTCTTCAAGGGAGCGTCTTTCCATACATTCTTGATCTGCAAAACAAACAGACGACATTTTTCTTTAATAAATTGAAGAAATTGTCATGGAAATTTTGAAAAAAAGCCGAACAAAAATAAAAATAGAGAAAGATTCTATTGAATCCAGGGTCTCTGAGAGGGGGTACAACCGATGCATTGCACTGCGGCCTTGGACCAAGAGGATCCAAGAGTTTCTTGCATAGAATTGTGCATCAAAACTTTTAAACCGATCTGATATGTCTATCTATTAAAAAGGCTGACTATCGTTAACCAGCGAGTGAACATAGTAAGGCGTGCTAAAAGGCTTATAACAAATGAAAACAGGATGAGTAAAGGACCAGGGTGTTTGTGTAGAATATTGGGGTCAGGGAACGAAAAGCAAATTTCCTCAGCTTTCCAACAATGTTTCTTGGCATTTTGTATCTTGAGCATAAAAAGTTACAGCTTAAATCATGAATCCAGGTATTTGGCATTTTATAAGGAAATTTAAGTACGGACATTAAATTCCTCTCAGAGGCCCCGGTTGTATCCGAATAAGTAAGAGTTTATGAAGAGTCTTTATTTATTGGCAAAGATGTAAATGAACTATTGAACGGATTTATTATTACAAAATTTGTTAATTTATGGCTGTCGGATCATTAAAACGGACAACAATGTTTCCTATTCTATATTTTAATAAAAGCAAAGGTGTAAGTTCTTTAACTCACCTCTTCTTTGGTGAAGTTGTCACCCATGTTTTCCAACAAATCCTTGAGACTAGAAAGAAGAAAAAACAAAAGGGATTATTTATAGAAATACAAAGAGACCAAAATTCAAATTTACGATTTTTAACCCCTCCCTCTCCATTCATGTATTGTGAAGCAGAAAGACCAGACTTAAAAAAAAAAACATTGTTCCTTTCGTTACAGATTGAGATCATTAATGACTTCTTAATGATCCAGCAGTAAATTGCATGTAGTTTAGTCAGCATTGATTGTTGGCCGGTATTGCAACATGTATTTGCAGTAGAAAGGTTCATCGAAACGAACTCTGTAACAGTTGCACAGAGGACGTTACAAAACATTTTAACACGCACATCTCACCGTCTGATAATTCTTTGGACCAATTCAAGTCTGATTCTTAATGATCATTCTCAAAATATGATCTTGTTCCAAAACCCAGCTCCATCACGTGTAGATTGCAAAGTGGCAATTATAAATTCACTTGACGTTGTTGATTATTTCAAGTAATAAATTGATTAACAGTTTGTGCCTCCTTTAAGAATTAGTATCAACCTTTATTTTTATGAACAAGAAGCAACAACAGTCAATAACAGAATTATGTGACAGCAAATCAAGCCCCACGTCTGTCTCGATAGAACGACACTGGTATCGCAACACGGCATAAGCCTGGTGAAGTGTATGGATATCCTGGGAAGAAATCCTTCACTCGGTCCACTATTGTAATCCAAAGGAAAGCGGAGCATTGTACATTTGGCATTAGCTTGGCTACCGGAGCTACCGGAAGGGTGTCAAAGTCAGCATCCAAACACCTTAGATGGGTTACTCTTCCTGGTTTGGGATCAGAATTGTCCTTCACTCTCATTGGGTGTCTTCACAAGACTACAGTCTGCTCTGGGTGGAAAAACGATGAAATCACACTTTTCCCAAGAGCTATAGTGCGAAGTGAATACAAGCAGTCTTTAACAGAGTTTGAGCTCGGTTCAACGGTTCCACATCTCGCGCCGTTAACCGCTTCGACATTTGACCTCCGAAATTCAACTGTTAAATTCGTTATAACAGGATTTCTAAATTCCTAATGATAATGGGAGCCCACTGTAGTAGCAACGAGAATAACCAACCCAGTGCCAATATAACAGCAACAGACGATTTGGAAACAGCTAAACCTGCTGACAGAAGGAGGCGTCAAAGTTATACTTACTAATCTTCGGGGATGAATCCTTGGCCATCTTCATCGAACATGGAGAAGGCGTTTCTAAGAGTATCCTCGGGATCGGTACCTGATTGGAGAAAATTTGAGAAAATTATCAGTTTTTTGTTTGGGTAAAAATAAGATAACAGTAGATGAATAAACAAAATAAAGAGGCTTATATAGTGAGGGCAAAAAGTATCCGATGTATGCCCAAAAGTTCCTTTTAACATCCTTGTACACCTTCAAAATTAATGGAATTCGGACCAAAGATTTCTGATTTTTACATAACTCTCGAATGTTCAAACTTGTTCAATATTTTTTTATTACCGTATTTTTTAATCTTTTGATCTAATTTGAGAAACAATTAAAAAACTAATATTTGAATACATTCAAACAGCTCTCACAAAGGGCAATTTGTAATTTAGGAGTGAAGAGTAATAAACATTCCTTTGCCCAAAACTGAGTCGTGTTAAGTCTTGACTGATTAATTCCTGATTTTTACAATACTATCAATTCCTAATTATACAATGCTATTAATTACTTATTATACCATAGCTCAATAGTAACTTATACTGAACTCAACAACTTGTTAAAATAAAAGCGATTAGGCTTTAAGCGATGATTGCTTTGTTGTTACGAAATTTCATATAATAAAGAAATTGCAAATTCTTAGTAAGTGTCCTGAAGTTCATATATCAGTATTTTATTCACAAAGAATTTGTTTCTTTGCCCTTGAGACGAGTAGCATTGACAAAAAAATGTTCGTCAGTATTCTGAGATGTACGAGATGTGGTTCTTTTTGCTACATGATATATAGTTGAATTATTTTTTCAAATAAGGGGTCATCACATTTTTGGAGCTGTCGTATGTTGTTGATCGTGGTTTTCAAAAGATTTTGAAAGTTTTCTGCTTATTTGTTATGATACATTGAAATAAGTTTTCATTGGAAAAGATGCCATTAATTAGAAAATGATACAAGATGGACGATTTTACACCACAGAATTCAAGAGAAGATTTGAAACTGCAGCGGCACATGAGGGTTGATTATCGCTGTCCTAGAGTGACAGAGTCATTAAAAAGATACTTCTGATACGTGGATCAATGGAGATGTACGAAGACTTACCGGAAACTTTTTCACCAAAGAGTGTGAGGAAAGCAGTGAAGTTGAGTTGACCGGGGCACTCCTTCAACATGGCGTTGAGCTCATCATCTGGAGGCACACGACCTGTTCAAAGACAATTCCAAATCATTAATCACATACCTCAAACATTATACAACGAACATTTCAGATCAAAGTTCGTTCACTAACTAACTACCAACTTATTGAGCCCCACTCGCATGTCTTCACGCTGTTTTAACTTACACTATGCATAAAAACCAGACGATCCCAATAATCCTAAAAAGAAGAGTATACAACCAATGCATTCTCCCGATTGTCACTTATGGAACTGAAACATGGAGCCTAACCAAGAGACAGACCTATAAACTGAGAAGTATGCAACGTACGCATGAGAGAATCATGCTCAACCTTACATGGAGAGATTACAAGACAGCATAGTACATTTCGTTTAGCGCTGTATTTTTAGGAACATATCTAGAGCGCTAACCGAGGTATTATTGTATTCTGTAAACCAGGGTTACTCAAACATTTTTTCATTCCCGACCCCTTTTAATGTGGTAAATTTTTTTGTGACCTCTCCAGGAAGGCAAATTCGGTAATAGTTTGGAAGTCTGAGAAGTTATTATCCCTTTGAAATATTGACAACGCTTTGTTGAGCTTATTCTAAAGAATTACTGGAATTTTGTTTTCGAAACCCTCGCTCGTTGTTATAGTCACAGTCTAACATAAACTAAACGTAAAAACAACTAAAGACCAAAACAATTGACAAAAGTTGCAACTTATTTATAATCCATGATAAGTCTCATGCTATTTATTACGATACAAATGTTGTTTTTTTTTTTAACAATGAATTACTAAACGTAACAAAAAAATTCTTTTTTTTTTTATTTAGAAAATTGCATCAAGCCATTTTACAATAAGCACCAGAGGAAGTACAATTTTCGATTGAGGTAAAATTTATAAAAATTAAAAACGTTAGTTACATATTTATTCTTGAAAAAGATTCAGATATTTCTTTACGTGACCCTTCTGGGGGTTAGAGTTAGTTTAACCCTACTTTGTGAATCCTTACTGCCAACAATTATTCCGTGCAGTAGCTCGGTTCACGATCGACTTTGCAACAGATGATCTTGAAGAAATATCTTCCATCTACGATGCCATAACAACGATTGAAAACTATACACCTTTATTTATCTTGAGATCAGCAGCAACTGTCGTAGTTGAATCATTTGATAAGTAATAGATAAGAATTTAAATGAGAATAAAAGTCAGTTTCGCTTCACTCAGACCTGTAAGTTATGATCAAGATAAATTAACAATTGACCTACCCAAGGAAGAGAACATATCCTTCAAGTCATCAATGCCGATGAATCCATCTCTGTCCTGATCGATCATGGTGAAAGCCTGGATATGAAAGAAAAAGACAGGACATTAGTGATCATCGTCAAGAACAACTTCACCTTCGTATCCATTGCATCAAATTTCTACACGCTTAAAAGCTCATTCCGACAGATTTCGCGCTCAAAGTGTCATAACGCGGGAATATCAACTCCGAAGCAAATTTTTACGTGAAGAACAAACAAAACATCAGACCGTTTACATTTAATGACACATACGTGAAGATACAAACACGAATACAAAGCATTGTGGTGTTCACAAAAGAAACAGTATGCGACATATACATAAACATACATACGCGTATCAATATATCATACGTATACAGTTGAGTACTCTATCCGAAACTCCAGAAACCAAAATATTTCGAAAAATCCGAATCTTTTAAAAAGCAATGAGGTCTCAAGTAAAAAAATCTACGCCTGACCTCACTGTGGTATGGTTCAAAGACGAGATATAACGCCCTTTTCCGAGGCATTTAACTCATTCTGACAACAGTTAAAGTTTGTATAACTCTTTAGAAGCGTAAAACTATATTTACATCACAAACGGTGAAAGACGAAACAAATTCCAATCAAAGCAAATAACTGCCAACGCCAGACCTTCATGCATTAATTCCAAAATCTGAAACACATCTGGTCCCAGGCATTTCGAATAAGGTTACTCAACCTGTACCTGTATATTTCTATATCGATATAGGTAACTCAGCAAATGAATATTCTAAATAAAAATGAATACATAAGAGGTAAAAAAGTAGATACCAAGCATTTGAGCGGGGAAATCAGATGTATCACTGTTCTCCTTTTATATCCTCATCAGGACGGAGTAGGTACACACGGACAATTGTCAGTGAAACCCACTTCCGGGCCTATCGGAGCTTCTTTCTACTTACAGCACCTTGTATTCCTCGATGGTCCCCCACATATGAATTGACCAGACTCGATCTTACGAGAACCGGTATTTTCGACGTATTTCGACCGAACCCCCCTAGCATCAGGGAGAGAAGTCCTTGTGCTGAATTGAGCATTGAGTACCATTTTTAAAGTCTTTGATATAACGGTGGATTGAACCACGGTCTACGCGAGCACGATGTCAGAAGGTCACGATTATCCGGTGAGAATTCAGTATTAAAATAGGATTTTCGTTTGGAATGATGATTTGATCTTTTTATCAGCTTATTTTTCATTTTTTTTTTTCTTGGTCGGAGGCTAAATAAGCAACAAATGAGAAACTTTTTTTTTTCATTTGAAGATGTTTATCTTCATTTGCTATTGAATCGGAAGGGATGGTTTTTCGGCGAATGTGCATTTTACTTATCTTTTAATGGTGGATAATAAACAAATGATTTTTTTTTTAAAAACGCACACAGTGCTTGAAACATGCCAAACAGTTATTAGAATTTTACACACGTGAAATTTAGGATTGAGTCTTCAAATAAACAGGGACGCACACAAAATGGAGAGATAATCTGGGGTCATGTTCTGTAAAGATGTCAACATGGTTTTTACAATAGTCATTAACGTTCAAGATTTTTTTTTTTGAACGATTGATCTCAATGTTTTTATAATTCTTATTGTTCCAACAACGTTCTGGCAGATCCATTCTACGTCCTTCGTCAGAGAGAAAGAGAGACGAACTTATTAAAATCGTCTGCAATTCACTTTACAAGCATTGCTGCTGGCAAAAACGATCTGTTTGCTAGTACACCTATTTGTTAATACTTGTAAGTCATTTTAATTCTCAAATTGCTTTTTTTAGTCTTCATTTTGAACATATCATGTTTTAGTGGCTTTAACTCTTACAACACACTATTTATTAATCTTGTTCTATGGCAAAAATAAGCCCTTTTTTTACCAACTCTTCAATATGAAAATTGGCCAAAAGGCCTTGCTCAGGGTGACAAAAGAGTTGAGTTTTTTTTTCAATTACTCTTGAATAAGGCCGTAGAATGGATCAACCAAAACATTGGTAGAAAAACAAAAACAAAAATAATGAGTTCAATTGTCTAAAAAAATCTGTATTTATTAATTTATTGAATCTCTAATTACCTCTTGGGGGAGAGTTTTAAAGGATTGTGTTTCAAACGTATCAATTAAACACTTTTTAATTAGGAAGAATCACAAAAACAAACAACAAGTAAAAAAAAATCTACATAAAATCTTGATTATATTGGTTATTGATTATCACCGTTTCAATATATTTTGGCGGTCGTTTGTATTAATATCATTAAAGGAGTCCAAAATATTCATACAAACATACTTAGGGACTTTTGCATTAGACAATTTATTAACAAAGGGGAAATGCAATTCCGAAGAACATTCTTGCAAGCAATGGATGTTGTATTTTCTGATGAGACACATTGGAACATTATTTGATTGTCCCACATGAAATGGACGTTTTTTTGGCATTTGTATTTATGATTGCGATGTCGACTAATTCTGAAACAGATAATGTAGTTATTAAACTGATTATATATTAGCTTTCTTTTGAATTTTCAGCTTGATTCATCATATCAGTTTTAATAAGATACTTTTACAGATGCTATTACCAAAAGAAAATCAGACTATTGTTTTTTTACGAGTTCGAATTCGGTTAAAATGATGTTCAATCTTTCAAGAAAATCAATTTCGTATTTGGAATAGGATCTTGCCCAGAAAGAACGATGCGAAGTTGGTTCCACTATCCTCGTTCCAGAGATATAAGCTGAGATAATCTCCTTCAAGGACGTCCTAAATCAGCAGTTGATTGTGATAATTTTACGGATGTTGCGGAAACCAGAACAATCGTTCTTGCTCTTGCACGAAAAGATTCCGAAAACAACCGTAGGGTGTCACCTAGCATATTTTCCCTTCCATAAACGACCATTTCATGCGGGATAACCTATTACCATCAACCTTCTAGCTTGAAAGTATGTTTTTCGGAATTACATTCATCCTATTAAGATATACAAACAAATAATGAACACATTACTCTGGATGCTCCAAGTACAAAGATACGCACATATTCGCATTCACTGATCATATATACGTAAGAAGATTGTAATGCACACCTATAGAAATACTTCTCGGAATACAAGTATAAACGTTTACACCGAAAATGTGTGTGCGTGTATGTGCGTGTACATCTATCCATATATACATACATACGTATACCCCAACATGCGTCTTCATGCAGATAAGTATACATACTGTCAGGAGGGTGGAGTCAATGTATATAAGTCAGGCATGGGCAACCTTTCTCATTTAAGCGGGCTACGTCAGACATTTTTGATCTTTATTCGGGCCAGATTCAGTTAAAAAATGTTGATCGTATTACAGAGAGTGTACTTAATTCCTATTTCAAACAAACTTGCAATTATTATATTATTGATTTGTAAAGCCAAAATTAAGATAATTTTACAATACAAATTATAAAATTTTCTAAAATTGATTAGAACATTTCAAATAAATGCCAAGATTAGCCATGGGCCTCAAAAAATATTGCTGAGGGTCAAATTTGGCGCGTGGGCCTATGGTTGCCTATATGTGATATAAATAATTGCTGGGTTTCCTCTGTCTCGGAAAACAATGGTGCGTGCGCTTGGGATAAGGGTACTGAAGTGACCCGTCCAGAGCGCAAGGCCGGGAAAGTCGTATCAAAACTCTAGTCAAGAGAATTCCCCTCCGAAGTTCAAAGCAAAGTGGGGCATATACATAAATATATACATAGAAATCTAATGGTAAAATGGTGATCGGTTATTCAAGGGATGGCAATACAATCGTGTAAATCGGCTGGTTATTGAAACAGAGATAGGGCTTGGCAAACTACGACCCGTGGGTCAAACCCGGCCTGGGTCCTCATTTAATTTGGTTGGCAGTCTCATTTCATCCGGTCCACCGATTTCATTGAATATGTAGTGTTGCATAGTTCACATGGAATGGGTACTTTTTGGCCAATTTCAACTCCAAGAATTGGACCTGCCTAGGACCACGCTAATGTATAAGCATGTAGGCATATATCGAAATAGATGCGGATATATATCATTATTTCATTAAGAAATGGATATATAATCCGACAGATATAATCATAAACACGTTGTATTGCTTTAAAAGTCTATTTATTGCACGTTGAATGTATCATTTGGCCTAGACAGATAATAATAATAATAATAATAATAATAATAATAATAATAATAATAATAATAATAATAATAATAATAATAATAATAATAATAATAGATACTACACACACACACACGTGCACACACACGTTCTGTAAATTGATATAATAGTGGGTAGGATTGCCACATTTAGCCAGAAGAGGAGATAATCCGAGCTACATTTCAGAGACTTAACCAACACAGGCATTGGAATAACGTCTAATTTTGAAATCGAACAACTCTGGATGCATAGGTTCATTACCAGCTTCTTGAGTCGGACTCACCCCAGGACACTGGTATTGAACCTCTACCTCCAGATTCGCTCGAACCTCTGAGATGAAGTTTGGATCATATCCTCTTCTGAACGAATATGACATCCGTTATAACCGTTATAGTTAAGATTAACGATTTTTATAAAACAAATCAATAACTATCAGTGTACAAAAATGTGTTCTGTCTTCGAACGTATTCAGTTCTTTTGAACAGGTTACCGTAAAAATGAATTCACAACTAGGACAGAAACGAACTTTAGTGATCTTTTTTACAAATCAAAAACGGGTTATTAATTTCATTTTCATTGGTTTGTGAGGAATATACATTGACTGACACAAACATTCACATCAATATCGATGCAACTCCAAAACATGTATGTATGTATATATGTGGTGTATGTTAATTGTAAGAGGGTCAGTGGCGTATGGTGCTTTGTATCTTGGGCGTACTGTGTGCTACGGATGCACAAAAACGTAAAATGTTTTTGTGTCTGTAAAAAGAAATGGAGAGTTGAAGCCTTTTTTGTCACAACAAATTAGAGGATCAATAGAAAATAGAATTTGGATTGGACACCAATTAATAATAAAGTTCTCCTTTCATTAATTCTCTTGTTTCTTCTTATTTGTTCGTCGTTTGTAACATCGAATGAGCAAGGGTGTAAAACTTTACAATTTACAATCGAAACCACCTTCGCTATATTATACTAAAAAGGCTTTCACTGTCCGCTCTTTCTTAAAGTATTTTTGCGTTTTTTGGGCATCCGTAGAACACAGCACAACGAAGATGCAATACACAATATGCCATTGACGGTGATATCAATGACGTATTTGAATTTAAATTAAAAGGCCAAGTTTACTAATTTTGAAAGAGATTCTGATTGGAATATTAAAAAAGATATGAAACATCCAGAAAAGTAGATACATAATATGTGAAAAAAAAAAAATTGCACCTTTCAATAGTAGAATAGTTGATAAGGAGCTTTTCATAAAATCTTATACACATATATATATATATATATATATATATATATATATATATATATATATATATATATTGGGTGTCAGGAAAGTAACGCCCAATTTGTCCCAAAATTAAAGCTAGTTCTATCATATCTAAAGGAAGCAATAATATGCAATTATTCATTTTCACGCCCATTATATACAAAAACATTTACCACACTTTCAATTGATTTTTGGACAAATCGGGCACTACTTTCGTGACACACTGTATATGTGCACACAGTGACGTAAAAACCAATTGCATTCACGTATATATCAAAGATAAATTATGTACTTATGTAAATATACAGAGCAGGCCGAACGTTAATCTACCTCAATATCATTTTTTAACATAGTTATATTTCAACCTCCTTTGTATGTTTTATTGATCTTTTATTAGTTAATTATTGATTTTCCAAGTGATGAAAAATCATGATGGTGACAGCACGTCGATCAACTTGGGAACAAAGAGTTTTTGTCGTCGAATATTGGCTACCATCAAGAAAAAAGAGCTGTTCAGAGGAAATTATTATCTCGTCAAAAAATGTTGACAAATACTTTAGTCAATCGAAATATGAATTTACAAATACTTTATTTAGTAAAAATATGAATTGACAAATACTTTATTAGGTCGAAATATGAATTGACGAATACTTTATTTAGTAAAAATATGAATTGACAAATACTTTATTAGGTCGAAATATGAATTGACAAATACTTTATTTAGTCGAAATATCAATTGACGAATACTTTATTTAGTTGAAAAAGAACTTTGTTCATAAAATAGTATTACGATAAACTTACGTCCGACCAATTCTGTATACATATCGCAAACTACCACGTACAGTGAGTGCATAAAGTATCCGCAGCGTTTCAAACGTTTATTCTAAGACAATGGTATAAATCCAAAATTGATGGAATTTGGACCGAAAATTTCTGAACATCACTTTTCAACGTTCAATCTTCTATCAATAATTCTTCGGTTTTTGATCCAAATTCTGCCAGTTTTGAAACAATGAAAAGACACCAACTTGAACCTTTTGAAATCTAACGGATACATTTTGCACTGACGATATATATATATATATATATATATATATATATATATATATATATATATATATATATGCACTTGTTATAATGTAAATAAGCTCATGCAGAAACCATGCAGGCGCGTGCTTTATGCAACACGATGCTGTTGCTTGTTTTTTGTTTTTTGTCTTGTTTTTTTTTTCGTATTTGTAGGTATAAGAGGGTTGATCAGTAAAACCGTAGCCTGACACATAGTTATTACCTAGATTTTTTTTATCTAAAACTTTCATTGTATAATGTTCAATCTGTGTGGGTAATATACACCACAGTATCAAATGCATAAGAAAGGAGATTATGTTGGAAAATATTAATTGTGCTAAATAAACTTTTTTTTCTTGTCATTAGACCACGGAATTATTGATTTACCTACGCGAATATATATATATATATATATATATATATATATATATATATATATATATATATATATATCCTAAGCAGCTTAACTTTAGCGCATAGCCACAAACATATGAGCGCGTATTTATACTTGTCAAGGCAAGCGAGAGACTTTTGTCAATTTTATTGTATGTTTATATCAGGGCTTCTCGAACTTTCTTTTCATTTGTGACTTTCTTTGATGAGATGTTTTTTTCGCGACCCCTCGCAGTAGTTACAGGTACAAACACCAAATACGATTAGTCTTTAGCAGTAATCTTAGAGTGACTAAACATAGAAACAAATAACTACTGAGGGATAGTCAAAAATTAACACATGTATTAACTTGTATCAAGTTTCACGGTAATTATTACAAGAATTAACAAAAAATGAATGAATTACTGAAATCAAACAAATTACGAAATTTGTTTCAATTCAATTTTTAAAAATGAATGAGTATTTGAATTTTTCGTATAAAGATAATAGAAAACATTAGCATCATAATTATTCTTTGAAAAGAGACAATAATCTTTAATCTACAGCGGAGGGTTCCAGGCGCTTACGGTGAGAAGCCCTGGTCTATACTGTGGATTGTTGCAGTCATGCATTTAAAGTTTTCATTAACAGGATGCACAAAACATTCTGCAAAACAGCGACATGAAATAAAAAGGCATGAACCGATTCTATTTGCGCCATTGCAGTTACGCATGCGCACAGTGGCAGATGCGAGTTATTTAAAACAACGTTTGAAAAGAAAGAAAGAAGTAAAGTAGATAGAAGAAAAGGAGAAAAGGAGGAAAGGAAAATAGAAGGAGAAAAAGAAAAAAGAAAGTAAGAAATAAAGAAAGGAAGAAAGAACGAATCTTTAGAAGATAGGAGGAAAAGGGAGAGAAGATAGATAGAAAGAAAGAGAGTGAGAGAGACAGATTATAATAGAGGGTGCAGGGAATGGAGAGGACGAGAATAGAACTGAAAATAAATATGATAGAATTCAAGTTCTCCACTGGTTGGTGATCCACACATTGTCTTTCTTCGTCTTTTTCGTATTCATTCAATAATGATGAAGCATTCAAAGTTTTTCTCCTTGAAAATTTATTACGAATCAAGTGTGTAAATGAAAATAACAGAAAACTCTAGAAAACTCAATGCATTGCTTCGAGTTGCAATTACTTGAAATCTGATATGAAAATGGGACTTTTACCAAGGAAAGTAATTCAGTTAGTCAGCATATTAACATTGCTGCTTGAGCGTTAGTTTCCCCAATACGATTTTAAACGCGCCTCGTTTTCATTTTGAGCATCCTACGCTGAAAGTAATTTTCCTCCATTATTACCTGTAGTGTACTAGGGCTGTAATGAGCTATGGCCTTTTGTATATGCATTTACATAGGTTATGCCCACTGTACGCGCATGTGCGCTAACGGGCATTCAGTCTCTTGGTTAGCAGCAGCAGCAGTGAATGGACATGCGTGGTTAGGCTCCCGAACTAGAGCAATACCACATGTTCATGTGGTCTGACCACGTATGGACTTCGAGTCCGTATACAGACACCAGACAGAAACGAGGACATTACATTAACTTGAATAGATTTTGTATACGACTGCAGATATTATAAAGGGACGACAAACAAGGGTGAATTTCTAACATAGTGACACAGCAGTCCACGAACAACAGAGTACAACCAAACAATAGAAATTACGGAAAGACAAACACGATAAAAAAAAAAATCAAAAATCGGTTTAAAAACGGAAGAAAAAGTTGGGAACAAAAAAAAAAAAAAAAAAAAGGAGGGATTTGAAGAAAGGAGAAGAGAACACTGGGATATCGGAAGGAAAAAGGTTTGGGAATTTGGTCAACTTTTCAGGGCCCGACTTCTCTCTAAGCTTCTGGGAAGCGATGCTTCCTCTCCAAGAAAGTTCTGGAAAGCGATCGCAAAAGCCATGGTCTGATTTCTTCTATAGATCGATAAAAAACTGGCATCAACTTGCCAATGTTATCAATAGAGATATGAATGAGAAAGAATAAAAAGATAATCGAGCTATGATAATACACAGCATGTGTTGGTTGGTCTTTCCACCATGCAATGACCGGTTTCAGCCAATCATCAAACTTTCGTTTCTTTCTTGATAATTCGTTGAAGCCGGTCAGAGAGAAATCTTCTCTGTGAACTGGGAAATACTACTATTAAGATAAACCCCTTTTTACAAAATATCCAGAGTTATTAAGCATCAAATAATCTCCAACAAGTTTTTCCTCTTATTTTTTTTACTTATTTCTTACATTTATTGGACCCTTCTTGTGATTTACTTGTACTTTTATATGTATGCGTGTATGTGTATGTGAGCGATTATTACTTCATATTTGCATTGCATGATTTTTCTCTTCAATATGTGCGATAGTCCTTATGTAATTGTGTATATATGAATGAATAGTGTAATTCACCAATTCAGATTTTTCCTAATCAATGATAATAATAACAAACGAAGAAAAACAAGACCATTTGTATGAAATACTTTCATTATTGCATATATTCTGCAGTAACCAAATAGAAGTGTTTTCGATTCAAATAAGATATAAACGTAAAACTAGGCAATGTTGTGTTCTATAATCTGTTAAACAAGGGGATCAAAGAATGTAACATTATCTTGTTTATATCTTATTGCAATGTTATATATATATATATATATATATATATATATATATATATATATATATCTTTTCGGCAAACGTTCTACTTTATTTCATTTTTTTGGTGATATATTGGCCTTGCTGGTCAACACCATTATCAAATTGAGTTGGGAACGTTACAAAATTTCTTGTTGAGAATTGTTTTGACATTCTCGTGACGCAATAGTTTAGTCATTCTTCTCATGACTGGAAACCAAGATTGCGTTATTACCAACTTCTCGTCATCTCAATTCATGAGTGTTTAATTTTTAATTTTTGCTAATTGTATTTCAAGTGTTCCCCATATCTTTCTTTTTGTTGTATATATTTAGAGTCCTAATTCAGTTGTAAAATGGCGTTGACCAGCAAGGCCGAAATATCATCAATAAGAAGAATTAGATAAAGTAGTTCGTTCACCGAGAAGAAAACAAGTATATATACTTATTGAAATATTGTAATCAATGATGACATCAGGCAATAAAAGCATTTTCATAAACTACCTAAATCAAAATTTGGAGTAATGAATGATGACAATATTCAGAAAAATATTGCGAAAGAAATTGAAACAACTTCCATCTCTGATCCGTGATATAACAGAGGGTGACGAATGAACTATAGTTCCAAACCGGAACAGCATATAATAAGATATATATATTATTTGATTTGAAAAATAGTTTCATTTAGTGTCTAAAGAAGATATGCGATATATCGAGAGATTCAATACAAACTATCTTGTTTTTCATCATTTTTTTCACTCTCAACAAGCAAGTCGCAGTTTCATAATAATATTAATAGAGAGATCAAACGATGCGGAAAGGAGCCTCAGCGAACTATAAAAAGGCAAGGAAATATGGGTATGATTAGAAACCAGTTGGACCAATCAAAGCCTACGAGACTATAGCGATTAGAGCCAATCACTAGCACCGAAGCTTTGGACATACCGCCGCATATCAGTATCATAAGGATGCAAAAAAATTAATGAATAAATAAATAAACCGAAGAAGTACCAATAAATAAATATGAATAAGTAAATATCTACTGGGGTTTTGCAACTGAAAAATGTGATTGGTCAAGAAATATGGTTAGTTAGCTAATATTTACATATCGTCTGCCCATGCGCCATTTTCTTTTACAAGAGGTCTGACAAGACGTCCATTTTTTCTGCCAAGTTCGTTAGTTTTGCGATAATTGAATTATTGAGGTCACGATATCTATAGCAGTAATCTTGTTTTAAAAGAAAAAATGCTAATCATTATAGTTTGATAACGAATCATGCCGCAAGAATATAAAGAAATTAAAAAGTCGTGTTTCGTCCAGGGACACTTAAACATTCCCAGTGTACCACTGGCTTGACACAACTCGAGAGTGGCGTAATACGACAAGGACGCCATTTTGAATTTTTTCTTTTTTTTTTTTTACTTATAGCAGACCTCTTTGAATTCCTGAATCTGAGTTCTGTTAAACATGGCGAATATATTCGATGTAGCCCTTTGTGTACGGAGTTTGCCAGAAGGTTTGGTCTTTTTGCGAGAAGCGGCCTGAAAGAAAGAAGGTTGGAGATGGGTTTCAAGGGGAACAACGAAGTAGGGAGACAAGCATAATTTGTGAAGCGTCCCTTCACGTCTGTCCTACCTCTTTCAACTCCTGCATCTGTCGCTGGGACAGCTTGACTCTCCTGGCGCCCTAGAAAAATCAAAATCTCAATTCCATTATTGAGTACATGGCATTTAAAAAAAGACAAGCGACTGGTGGCAAAGATGAAGGGATCGATGAAGGAAACACGAAGGTTGGTTGGTTGGTTGGTCCTTTTGGTAGGTCAGTTGGTAGGTTGGTATGTTGGTTGGTTGGTTGGTCGGTGGTTAGTTGGTTGGTACAATTCGTGGTGATGAAGGTTCGTTATCCGCCTTTTTCTTTCGAATAACATTCTCATTTTCATTGTTACTCTAAACATGTATCTCTTTCTAATTTACCATTCGATAAATGGAGAGATAGATAAATAGATATACACAGAGAGAGTGTAAAAGGGAAATTATCAAACTGAGATCGATAGATAGATAAATGAATAGAATAAACGAATAGACCTATATAGCAAGTAATGGAATTACTTCGTTTGAAATACAGCGTCTGAGAAGACAAGAGAAATGAGAATGTTAACTAAAACGACCCTGTCAGTTACCGGTATACAATTGGGAGGTAACGTGGAAAGGTAATCTGATTTTTTTTTCTTGCTTTCGTTGCTAATTACCCGGGAGTTTGAGTGGCTTGGTCACAGTTCTTAATTTATCGGATAATCGAACCCATGAATTTATGAATCAATAATTTTACACCGATTTGAGGTGAGATTCTTTTGAGATAAAAACAAACTTATTGCATGGTCTGACATTCAATCTGCATATCATACCCAGGTTTAGTGTTAGACCTCGATTCTCCGAACGAGACTGCGGAGAAAGAGGGAGGAGAATTAATTGTAATAAAAGGTAATGATACTGAGCATAATTATGGGATCTTGAAATCTTATCCGGATAATCTGAAATTCAAATAATTGATGTTTGGACAACCGAGGTTTGACTTCAATGGTATGATTGCAATTTCCAATGAGTTGTTCATTGAGCTTGAACAGTTAGATTATCAGCTGCTAAAAAACAGTGATTTATCTATTTTTATACATGTTTTAAATCCTTTCATCAAATGTAGTATCAACTCCCATTTTTAAAATAATTGATATGCCATTGTCTATTTGGTTAAGTAAAAATTCTTTCTCCTCTTCCGATTATTCAATACATGGGTTATTTCCCTTGAATATAACCATCATCCGTGTGTCATATAAGGAAAATAAGTTTCATAATTAACACAAGAGTTACTCCCCTTAGAAAACCATTCCGTTATTTGTTGGTCTTCAGAGAAAGATAATTATTCACAATACTTTAATTGTGACTATTTCTCAATTGAATCAACTTCGCAGTTCCTCATTATAATCTGATCTTTTACGTAATGCAATTGCAAAATTGCTTAGATATCAGTATCTTTTTTTCTTGGCTGGGGTAAATTAGCTATTATAAAATGATATTGTTTGTCGTTGTAATACAATATATATAACATATTACGTAGTTTGCGATAATAATGAATTATAGAAATAATGAATACCATTTAAGTAATCAAAAAGTACACACACAGAAGTAGATTATCATCGACAAGCTATATAGCATTGAGGATGTTTTTTTGGAGGTTATTACTTGGAATTGAATTACTAATACAACTTCCGAGGTAGCAGAAAGCAACAAAAAAAAAGTTCTTCTTCGTTATCTGTACACCACTCATAGTGCTTTGTTCCTGTATTTTATCAATCCTCGCATCCATTCCGTTTTTGTTTTTTGTTTTTTTGTTGTTTTTTGTATCGTTTTATTTATTCATTTATTTATTCATTTAATTTTTCGCATGTTTACTCCTCAGGTTACTATTCGCTATCATTGAACTACTGAAGCGATTCTCACTGCTATTGAGAAGTATGTAGCCAAAAGATCCACTATTTTTTGTGATAGTCAGCGGGGTTACTCCATCAAGGAGATGAATGCAGTGAGTTTTCAACCCTTCACGGTCAACTATAGATATACTTTTGTCGACCCCGAAACAGGGGTTTACACACAAACGGAACGGTGCGGGGATCGATGAAATGGAGAAACTAGGTGCAACGATTTGCCTAAAGATACCGAAGAAATACCCTGAAAAGGGATTATTAAAATATTTTTTTTAGGTAGGCAGTCGGGGACAAGGAACGTTTTCTTCATTTTTGTTTTATTTTATATGATTTTCATTTTTTCTCCTGCAGAATAAATGAGCTTCCTGTCATGGCATAACCGTAGGAACTTCATATCAAGGCATAGCCGAAATGTTCTGCATTGCGACTGTAGTTGACGGAAATCTTTACACGTGATTTGCTATACTTGATTTCATCAACAACAGAAAGATTAATACAGTGATTCCCAAAGTGGGAACTACCACCCCCGTTGGGGCTTTGGAAAATTCAAGGGGGTAGCTGGATAGCAGTAGTAGAAGACATTGGAAGACCCGAGGGTATGGTAGGGAGGCGTTCGATTAAAGGGCTGGTAAAGGCGTTGAAAGGCAATGAATGAGTGAAAAGGGGCAAAAAATACAAATTGTAATTTCAGTGCATCATTTTTGATCGACTTTACGGGGTGAGGCACTGATGAAATATATATTCTGAATGGGGGACAGTAGTCCCCTAAACGTTGGGAAACACTGGATTAATACAATCATCTTTGTTCCGTTTATTCTCTTGTTTTCCCAATTGGTCAAAAATGTAAATAGATAATTAATGAGATAAATAGATTAAAAAACGTAAATAATTGATCAATTAAATAAAATATCTAATTAATCAATTAAATATAGAATTGTGAATAATTAATATAAAGATTAATTGATCAAATGAATAAAATTTTGAATATATGATTGAATAAATAAATGATAATCAGATTTTAATTTGAATGAATGAAATAGTCAACGTTCAATAAGACAAGTTCAACTTCAACAAAGACGGGAAAAAATTAAGTTGATAATCTATTTTGTATATGACGGGCCTTTATATGATCTTTGAATATTAAGTCTTTTGTGTATATTTCATGGAAGGTTTTTTAAAAATTTTTCCTTTACTTACCTCGTCACCCATGTCTGTTTCTGGAAATAGAGAAGAAGAAAAACATTAATTTGACATCGAAACGTAACAAAGTAAAACATCATCTTTTTAAAAATCATACAAAAAAAATCAAATCAACTTTTAACGAAGGAAATCAAAATGAAACGGAAAGATACAAAAACAAAAACAAAAAAAAGACAGAAATGTGCAGTTTTGTATCGGTTTTTTTGCGATACCAGGACGATGAATTATTTCATACCTGACTCAGATAAAATTACAGAATATGTTATACAAGTTGAGCTTTTGGTGTCGTATATTTTTTGTTTTTAAAACATTCCCCTAGGTTCGTTGAGTTCGCAAGCCAAATTTGGTTGGGCGAATCAGACTTTTAGTTTTTATATAGAGAAAGATGAAAATCAGTTCATTATTATCGGGATGAAAACAAACATAGATTCCACCTTTTTTTGCTAAAGGGGAAACCATGTGTGAATTTCGCACGGGTATACAGCCTATCTGGGGCCGATTGGAACTGTTTTAGGCCCTGGATAAAGTCAGAAGTTTTATGGGGGGCGGTGAGGATCAAAGAGTAGTCCAACCGAAAATCAATCATTGTAAAATAATATGATTCCATATGTGTATTTATGTGTCAATATGAATGTGTATTTTTTCAGTGTATAAGGCAAAGCTTCTGGCTCTTTGAAAACAACTCCCGGTGACGAAGTCCAAGTCCCGGTTTCTGTGACACGCGTAAGATAAGGGATCCTTGAAAGTCTCAAGCCCGGTCGAGACCATGATCTTATTCCTACGGGGATTTGTCATAAAGATGAACTTTATACCCTTTTTACTCTTGACCGGGATTCGAAACCGGGACCCCAGTTTGTGAGGCAGGTGTGCTAACCATTAAAATATCCGAGCAGACTGTGTGTGGGTTAGTGAGGGCATCGCCGCTATTGTATTGATTCGAAATCAGTTTATCTTGTTTTACAATTTTGTGCAATTGACTTCACTAATCACACTAGATCAGCTGAGATGCTCGTAAGTTCAAGCGGGCTTTCAACACTCATGGATAAGGTAAGCTGATTCAACACCCACTTGACCTTTGAACTAAGTTGACCTGTGTAACCCATTGGGAAAAAACGTATTTTACTATATCTCAAGTTAGAAAATTTTTTTTCAAAATCCAGTTTAGTATTCTTTGGATTAAATAATTTTCGTTAAATCCTATCACAATAACGGCTAGTTTATTTTTGAAATATTTTTTTTAATTATAGAGTTTAATTTATCTTTTCTGTCAACAGACGTCAATAATCGCGTAAGCGAATTAATTTTTTGACAAAAATTGTCATGACAAAATATTGAATTATAAACAACTAAAAATACGCTTTAAGTACGCATAAGTTTTTTCCTCTCATTACGAATGAAGAGTTTTGCTATTTTCTAGATAAAACCAAATTTCAAAGAAGACTTATCTAATTTACACGCATAGATTGGGAGAAAAACATAGTATGACGTGTTTTGTGTGTTACAAAGCAGCTGACACACCCAAGTGTGCCTCTAAAATCTGTATGTTTGTATCTGGGTGAGTGCAGGGGCGTAGTTGAGGGGGTGATTTAAAATCCACCCAGGGCCCCCAGAGGCTTCATGATCAGTCGTTCATTTTCTGCATTTCTACAAACATCATGAATAACAAATATCACTAAATGTTGGAGGGGCTCTTCGAGAACTAAGCCCTCGAATCTCTAGCTAAGCCTTTGAGACATCTACCAACTAAATAAGCTCACGGGCCAAGGTATAGAGATTTGTGGACCCTCAGGGGTCTGCGACACCAATGTTGGGAAGCACTGCACTGAATATTGCAGGAGGGGGCCCAAGCCCTGGATCCCCGAAATCTTCAGTTACGCCCCTGAGTGAATGTATGTAACAAGCATTATGTCAAAAAGAAGACAAATGCGCTATAGTAAAGAAATCATAGAGTCAAAATTTGATATCATATGAAAAAATTCCATCAAAGATTAAATACGGTCAGAAAATCTATTTATGATATCATCAGCATTTTCCACAGGAAAACATCTAAAATTGAGTAGAAAACATCTAGAAATATTTAAATTCTGGAGAATCTAGAAATATCTGGATTCTGGAGAATCTAGATGTTATTGATAAACCACTCAGAATGAGGCCCCCAAAAGGCTGAAGAAAAATTTTCCAAAAATAAAACCTTTTTTAGAATGGGTCTAGTGGAGTACTGATGCCAATTTTCAAGTTTGTAGGCAAAACGGTATGGCCAAGAGAACTGGAACAAACTAACAAACAAACAAATACACTTATAAAAAAAAGAACCTGCTTTGGGTGGCTACGGTGGTTTAATAACAAATCATTTACTAATTTAAAATTATGTGTGGCTTTGGGGAGATAAACAACATATTGTTTTCTTAATCAAAGAAAATCATTTAGAATATTTATTAGAAAAATATTATCTTACAATGACCAATTAACTATCAAGTCAGTGTATGTGTGTGTGTGAGAGGTAGAGAGAGTGAGTGAATGAATGAATGTGAGTGAGTGAGTGAGTGAGAGAATGCATGTGAAATAGAGAGTTATAGAGATTCTCGACGTTCTGACTTTACTGCACCCAAGTCTTGAACTGATAGTGAGAGATGGTACCATACCTTTTATGGTCTGGCGTGTAGCACATACAATTCTTAGATTACAAGTGTTGTTACTAAGTAGGTAAGGTAAGTTATGGATGGTAGCAAACTGATATATCATACACAATTTCTTTCTCTCTTTCTTTTTCCTCTATATATTTAAGAAGATTCATCTGTCTTTTCTTTCAATCTATCTATCTATCTATCTATCTATCTACGTATCTATCAATCTATCTATCTATCTATCTGTTCATATCTATCTATCTATCTATCTATCTATCTATCTATCTATCTATATCTATCTATCTATCTATCTATCTATCTACCAATCTATCTATCTATCTATCTATCTATCTATCTATCTATCTATCTATCTATCTTCTTTGATTGATTCTTTATTCCTCTCTTTTTTTCAGTTCCTTCCCCTTACATTACTAATGTTCTCTCCAGAATATTCTCTCTCTTTTTCTATTCATTCTTTTTTTTTACTTTCTTTCCTTCCCTTTTTCATTCTTTCTTCCTTTCTTTCTTTCTTTCTCGGCATTTATATTTTTACGTATTTCTATTTTCCCCCTTTAATCTTATAACTTGTATAAATAATCAAGATCGCCATATCTCATGGGTACACTCAGCTATTATTCGAAAGCTCACCCCCACCATTTTAAAAGCCCTGGAATACGATATGAAAAATCTAAAAAATAGACAACTTTAATTGTTTGAGGCGAGGGGGTTAGGGGCCACAGTTCATCCGGTGGTGGGGGCGCAAATGGTCTCATGATGGCCCTAATTATTATGCCTATTTTTTTTCTTTCATAAATCTTTTTTAATTTGTGTATAGTTAGATTTTCGCTCATTCGTTCTCAAAGAATGCACAGAACATTCCGACGAAGGTCATATCAATTTCAATAATAATTTTTGGTCCCAAATTATGGGCGTATGGGAGCTCTTTCCTCAAGTGGGACTGACGGGTTCATTTGCCCGAAATTCTACATGCTTTTGCCCGAATTAAACCGATTTGCCCAGAACCTGACACGTTTTGCCAGAATTGGGGTTGGGCACTTGCCCCCGACCCCCGGACCGTACGCCTATGTGTGTAAGTATCTTAAAACGAACGATTTTTTTAAATGTATCGGATTCTGTTTTTGCAATCACTAAATAAAGTTATAAATTCTACCACAACGTACAAGCGGAACACAGAATCTGCACTTATTCCTGATGATTGTACACTTGCGCACTTCAGATGAAAGATTCTTTTGCGTCTGCCCATGTTTGGAAATGCTTCCTAAGAAGTCTGCGTAATTAGGAACACGTGTTCCTTTCTTGGATGATGATGATGCTTGCGCTGATAACAAGATCGGCTTCTTGTCATTGGCCAGATGCCAGGGTAACTGAATCTATCCGAGAAGTAATGTTCTCTGTTAGATTCAGTACATCGCACGTGCCCACTGACTCAAAAGAAACCGATAGGTGTATGTGCGTCTGTGCGTGTGTGTGTGAACTCCTCACAGAATTTATCTCTAAGCAGTAGTAGTATTGTGTTAGACCTGGCATATCGCACGTGCCTATTTACTTTGAAGAAGCAAGGGTGTACCTTCGTATGTACGTGTGTGGAGAGTAAGGCTTACAACTTATCGGCTTCTGGTAAAGGAAAATACAATCGAACATTCTCGAAGTGGCGTTGTGTTTGTGTGCGAGTGTGCGTGCAAGCGAATGTATGTGATATGTGTGTGTGTATTTATTTTTTTTAATTGTGTGTGTTTATTCAAGTGTGTGTACGCATGCGTGTTTCTGTCTGTTGAGGAGTGCAAGGGTTATGACTGATCAGTGGCTTGTGCTAGTTTCCATGAAATTTTCATTTACGTCTGCCAACGAAGTTGGGAGAGGTATATGGCTGTTTGTCCATGCTATATCTCCAAAAGTTCTCAATTGATTCCGATAACTTTTATCGAATGGGCGGCCATGGACTAGAGAAAAATTTGATTAGATCTAGGGGCGGATAAAGGACATTTTTATAGTTGCTTCTCCTGCATCGTAGCTACACACAACCTCTCCGTAAGTTCTCAATTAGTTTCAATAGACTTTCGTGTAAGTGCATGCCATGGGCTAAAGAAGAATCATTTAAAATCGGGGACAGACCCAGGGAATCGTTTAAGCTTACCTCTCCTACATCGTAGCTGTATATGAACTGATTTTCATTCAGCTCTTAGTGACAATAGCGTTGGCAGAGGTATGCGCTCTCTAAGTGCTTCCTAAGTTTGCATTGTTCCGAGCGACTGACGAATTTATTGAGAAAATAGAACGAAACTCGAAACGGAATTAATGAGAAATACAAAAATAAAGGATTATCTGTGGTTGTCTTTAATCTTGAATTCTTTTCATTTACTTATATAATAGGCCACGTGTATGTCAAGGGAGGTAACTATTGATTGCTAATTACAGAGTAATATCCCTAATTCTTTTTTTTTTTTTTTTTTTGCAGACGCGTAAAAAAATACGGGTTCATTCTGGTTGAACATTAACAGGAAAATGCAGACAACGTTTTTGATATATTATAAGCACAATGCCATTGCAAAATTATTTGAATACTCCTGTCATTTTTGTGGCGTGGGGAAACTATAACAATATAAACATTATCATAATCGAATATTTTTCCTCAAAGTAATTACTTGATTAAACCAGATGTGACACATTGACACACAGACAGTATCTGTTAATCAGGTATAGACAATCACGACCCTCCGACGAAATTTATGAATTCTTAATCTAGCTTTTACTGGGATTCGATCCCCGACTGTGATGACGAAGCCAAACTAACAACCATTTTCTATCTGGTTATTAACTCGAAAATTTCTAATCAGTTCATTTCAGGGGGACAGATAAATTAATCATTTAGGAATCCAAGCAGGATTTGTTTGAATGCAGACATAGGAATAAAAGTTGAAAATCTAAGCGAATCTTTCGAGTTCTATGAACCCTACAGCCTGTCAATTAGCTAATTCTTAAATCCCAAATGATCAGCGATGAAAATGGAGGGTACGCAGGTGTACAGCGTATACCTACTTCTCAATTTCCAAGATTTTTATGTTTAATATCTTCTAATGGAGATATTACCTTACACCTAGCTCTCAGAACCTAGCCTTGCCGTATACATTGTTTCCAAAACTCATTTCCATCACTACTAATATATATATCTATCTAAATGTGTCCCAAAAGTAACGCCCGATTTGTCCCAAAATCAATACCAGGTCTAAAGGTAGTAATCATTGCATTACTATTAAAAGTAACTAGTAAGTAGTTGCTTCCTTTGAATAGAACGTGCTAATTTTCGGACACATCCGGCGTTACTTCTGTGACGCCTCGTATATTCTCAGATCAACTGTGTTATCAAAAGTTGTTATAGATTTGGAGGACAGAGATCGATAAAATATGGCTGCTCAATCTGTCTTAGAGAAATCAACAATTTGGTGGCTAGAGCGGTGGCTTTATTCTAATGTCGGACTGGTAATACTGATAGCGAAAACTTCATGAAGGAGATGATCAGCTTTCAAACTTCATCAGAATGCAGTCTATAACTTTGAGAAGAGTTATTAACATCCCTTGATTTGTTCGGACACATGAACTAATTCTTTATGTTGCAGATGTTCTCACCACAATATTCCAGTCGTTCCTCCCTTCAAGTGTATAATCCATGAGCTTGCAGAATGGAACGATTCAAAATTGTCAGTAATGACATCAACAACACGGAGAATTCATCAAAGAGTATGCATGTAATTTTCTTGTCTTTGTATCTGTGGGTTTGAGGAACTCAAGACAATTTATACCAAATCAGATTAGGGGTCCATACTAGTGCACTTTATAGCTCAACTGATCACAGCACTAACTATTGATGATCGAACCCAATTAAAGTCTCCTTTCGAAATTCATTTTTCAATAGCGGATATCTCCATAAGGGAATCAAGGCAACCCAGTCTTCTCTGAATACATTCGTGTGCTTACGAAATTAGAATTTAATAAAGAATGTCATCTACTGGTTTTATATCATTCCGTCTCAATATAAAGCCATTGAAAACAAAATAAAAGTCATACATGTATCAGATACTTGGAGGCACTGGAAGATTCTGGGGTGTTCTAGAAGGTAAGGGGACAGAAGGGGGAATTGAAAGAAAACAAAAATCAGTCTCATCACATCAGATCCACTCTTATTTTTATTCAACCAATCAAAAAAAATTTTGATACTTTTTTACAATCATATTTTTGGTTGTAAAATTTCTAAATCTCTAGACTTTCTCATGGTGAAGGGTTAACTTTAATTATATTTGAAATTCAAACTTGGGATGTAGATAATTTCATGTTCTCTTATCAATGTAGGTATAACTAGAAAGCACTCAGAGAGCGCATACCTCTGCCGATGCATTGAACTGACTGAAAGCAAAAATCAAAATCAATTCTTATATAGCTCCGACGCAGGGGAGGTAACTGTAATGTTTCGATTTTTCCGTATTTCATATCAACATTTGTCACGAAGAGAGCCCCAATTAAGAAAATACGCATAGATACTAAAACACACATTTTTACTTGTGAAGTAATCGTCTGCGTTCTAAGAAACCAATAGAGCTCATATTTGAATTCAACAGACCGTGCATAAACAAAGTTAGAATTTAGAGTCGAAACAGTTATTTGGGCCGTTGCATTACCGACGGCTGTTCAGCTCAATGGTAAGAGCAACGCAGCTAATATATATATATACATGTGTGTTAGTGTGTCGATCCAATAAGTAAGATTATTATCAAGTACTACTCGTGTCCAATAATAGTTGTTACATTCATTCATGAAAATCACTGCCAAATGTATCAACAATTATGGGACAGAGGAACCATAAGATAATGGTTGATAGTCTGTCCCATTATAGTTGCTACATTCGTCTATGAAAATTCATTACTAAATGTAACAACTATTATGGGACAGATGTAGCATACAATAATGACGTGTGATATGTCTGTCCCATAAAAGTTGCTACATTTGCCAATGATAAATCATTACTAAATATTATAACCATTGTGGGACAGTGGCAGCATAAAAAGATGTCGGGTGATAGGTAACTTGATACCGAATGGCAGCCTAGCAGAGGCTGCGGTGAGGGGATAAGAGTAAGGGGTGGGGGCCAGCTGTTAGGTATCTTCAAATTAGGGAATGGTAGATTTTAGACGGGCACACTTCTCCCGTGTGCCTATGATTTATTTATATCCAGAAGCTTGGGAGGGCTGGAATGGTGGGGGGCTAGGAAGGGGGTCAAAACTGAAGATCCTGTTGATTGCAATTGAAGCCGGGCAAAAACAAAGAATACCGTCTCTATTTTCGGTTCCACGATTCTTCAGAGAGAGAGAGAGAGAAAGAGAGAGAATCTTCTTACCTTCACACTTTACTTAGCTACCTATATTGCCTACCTCTACATCCCCACGCCTTTCAGGTGTAACTTGAGACCTAAAGGAAGGTGTATCATATGAACAGAGCACCTGGTCTCCGTTTTTGGGCTTAGTATTACCAATATCAGCATACATACATACATACTCAAATTTATGCAAATATGTCAATGAACACATATGCACACACACACACACACACACACACACACACACACACACACACACACACACACACATACACACAGGATATACAAAAAGACAAGGTATTCACTCACTTGATACAACTTTGATATATACCTACTTGTTTTCAATGACTTTAAAATGGTCATTGAAAACAAGTAGGTATTTAGATTAGTTTATAGGTTATTTACAATTATATTCATAGTAAGATATTTTGTCTCAATTCAAACATGTTCCATCAAACATTATTTTACGTTTTTATATTTTAAACTATTATCAACTTTGACTACTATTTACCATCATCTTAATTTTTGTTGTTTTTCATCGCATTAGAATGTCAGAAAAATAATAGTCAAAATTGATAATAATTGTTCCATCGAACATTTCTGGAAAAGATTATCTATCTTTTGTTTCGATTTGTTTTCAAAATATACACTCTGAATTTGGTTACCACTTCGAGAACTTACAATTGTTAATATCTGAATTAGGAGTATAAGTGAATCGAGGATGTCTTCTCTTACGAGTGATTTTAGCGATTGGGAAGGTCTCCACCTATGAGTCAATAAATTTATTCTGTTTATTTATCACTTGTTTTTGAAAATCTGAAGTTAATATTCGATTATCGAATAGGGATTTAAAATGCATCAAGCGTGGGGCTATTGAGTCAATGAAAAATGACTCAATTTCTTTAGTTTGCCATGGATGTACGAGCGAGGTGATAAGGAGGGCAACTACACTCTCAAATTTAGACATAACAGTGGGGTAAATTCGGACAATCGATATTTTTGCTGCCAAGAAAGGAAAAACGATATTTCTTGCAAGTTGCATGTTATGTGATTTGTATCAACTGTAAATCGTCGATTGATAAAGACTTTTTATTATTAGAAATTGGAACTTGAGTTTTTCGTCTTGGTAATTTTTTGTCCAAATCAATTACTCTGTTTCCTTTAATCAAAGAGTTCTCATCTTGTTTGAATAATAATAGCTCTTTCGCACAAGAAATAAGAGCACTTTTTTAGCGAGAGTCTTCTGTAAAGAAATGACTATTTCAACTAACCATCTCTCTCTTCAAAAGTTCGCCAGAATTAATTCATTAACTGCGAATGACTGGAATTTCAGTTATTGCAATAATAGTAATAACTCTTCACCACCTGCCACAGTTGATGGGTTACCAAAGCAATTATTCCGGAATAGTAGTTTAGTATTCTCTCAATTCTAAGTTCAGCTGAATGAACGCTTTATGTGAACGTATAAACAAGGCGTTTTTATCTTGGTGTACAAGCGGCCATTGTCGTCCAAAGGTTTTTCCAAATGCAGAATATATTTGGGGTTGCCAAATCAGCCGTTTTTCGACTGAATTTAGCCGTTAAAATTCTACAATAGCCGAAAATCTAGCCACTTTGATTTTTCAACAAAATATTTTGCACAGGCAGGAAAATTCTCATCAAAGACTGCTTTCTTTGATAATTAGAATATTTCTTTATCCTTTATCCTTTATGCTTTTCACACAAACACACACACACACACACACACACACACACACACACATATATATATGTATATATACATATGTATATATCAGATATTTCATTACTGATGTGAACTTTGGTATATATATATATATATATATATATATATATATATATATATATATATATATATATATATATATGCATGTATGTATATATAATTTCATTAGCGCTGGAATGAAGGTGATACCACTCACCTGCCCTGCAGGTACTCCTGGGAGCCTGCAACGGGCGTAGAAACCCCCTCTCCCATTCTTCGTTCATGAAGCCAGAGAGAGGGGCAGAGAGAATACAGATGAAGATAGGTCGTGTAAGTACATTGATATATATATATATATGTATGACGCCCTGATTGATTGCACCTAAATTCTTTTCCTATTGTCGATTTTTTTCCCGTTTGTGGGTTTGTATCTATTATAATATAAATAGGATTCTGGCACTCTAAGAAAGACAGAGATCCAATAAAGATACAACATCTTTAAACTTAGAAGCTTTATACCGACTTGCTATAATTTTTACCTGTCCTTAAAACATCGTGAACTTTATTGTCATAAGTTAATTACGTACCAAGAGATTCGGCAATAGTTCGATTTAAGCTGAAAACCTCTGTACCACTCAACGACAATGAATAATTACCAAGATCAAACTTTCTACGGGGTTCAGATATATTTTCTACTCAATAACCGTTTTAAATCAATAACCACTTTTTGTTGCTTTTTACAAGGTCAGAACAGTATCAGATTATCTATGTACCAAAGTGATATTATAAGGGCCCCGCTAAATACTTGCGAGCTATCAGTTCCGATTCAGTGGTTCTGCACTAGCTCCGTTAGTATGATAGTATATACTGCCTTTAACTTTTATTAACGACTGGGTAAACTTTGAGGTTAGCAATTTTAGCCAATCATCTCCGCCGGGTGATTACTTTGACAGCAATTAAAGGAAATGTGACATCTGTGTGATGCGTATACAACACGTGAATATGAAAGTATTTGAAACTGAAGTCATAGCCACTGCCCAAGGATCAAAGATATATCTGTCGTATTTTCTTAGTTTGAGGTCTTTGCATAACATACGTTACAGGTCCTTGTGCTCAATTAATCCGAATCTTGATCAGGACATTGCAAAATATAAGAATCCCAAAATTGATTGATGTCAAAAGCGTTTCTTTTTTTTTGTTTTTTGTTTTTTTGAAATACAGCGTAATCAAAATTGATTCTTATAAATAATGAATTTTGTGGAACTATTTCTTCACAATATTTTTTTGATGCTGAAGGGGTCGAAATTCTTCATTTTATTCCTTTTTTTTTTTCTTTTTTTTTCAATTAAATCAAAAATTGATCACGGTGTAATCTGAAAATTTGCGCTTTTCACTTGAACCAATCGGTTCTACATCCAAAAAGACGTAAAAAAAAAAGAGAGCAAAATAAGACTGCGCACCAGAAAGATAAAGATAATCAAAGATAAGGGATTTTTTTTCAAAGAGTAAACATGAACGCGGACAAAGATATGACAAAATATAAAGAATACTTTTTTCAATGTAAAGGAGTATTTAAAAGCAGGCAATATCATTTAAGGAGTATTCAAAAGCAAGCGAAATTATTTAAGGAGTATTTAAAAGCAAGTGAAATTACAAGCGTTCAACTATACTCGGAAGGAAAAAATTAAACTATGTTTTAATACGATAATGTGATCCATTGAATATAACCTCGAAGCAATGGTAGACATGAAATTCTTTAGATTAACTTATTAAAGTCGACGTGTACAAGTTTTTAAAGCTATAATTATGTTAAATCTAAATTATTACTCGATGGTAACTTTTGTCCAACCTACTGTGTATAGTAAGTACAAGATAACTAAATACGCACCAATGACTAAAAAAAAAGCAGTCAAGGTGTATTCATGTCATACATTTATTTTCGTTAAAACACAAAAAAGTTTGGGGTTTTAAAATCGGACAAGTTTGGATTGAAAAGAGGAACTATTGACGTTCAATTAAAATTCAATTTGGCGTGGGATATTCAACCATGTCTTATAACTGTGATGTGATTCATTGAATTTAACATCGAAGTGAATTGTTGCCGTGGAAATCTATAGGTTTAAAGATAAATCAAATTGAAGTAATTTATATCAATATAGCTTCTTAAACTATTTCAGAGTCATTCACCCGCAAGTCTTTATTACAGAATTTCATTCACCCATGACTAAATTTCCTTTATGGATCACTTTTATCTCATTCTCATTCGTGATTAATCTTTTACAAAATTAAATTTGTATCAAGAGCGAAAACATAAATCAACTCATTTCTGGAATATTAATTTAATTAATGTTCCTTTTAACATATTAAGAACGACGAAATGAATTAACACAGAAAAAAATATTAGAATTTTTTTAGTTTACATAAAGTTAGCAAACAACTTTCTTAGAACTAAGAATTGGATTTTTTCAGAAATAATGTTTTCTTATTGTGTATGTTGACCACAAAAATCACTTTAAGAATAGAAAAATATAAATATCCGAGTGAATTCGCCTCTCTATTCTCATTAACTTCTAAATTGTTTAATTCACCTTTGGGTGAATCAGCCACTAGTTCGAGAAGCACTGATATAGTGTATACTAAAGAATAGAGAAAAAAAATAAGATAAGAATTTGCTATGAAGCGTTCTTTAATTTATTCTTATCATTGGATGAATTATTGTTACACAGTTTCATCATCAATTCTAACAAGTCAAAGTTGAGATTTATTTTAAAAGCAACAAAAACTTATTATGAAGTTAAAACTAGTAAAAATTACATTTTTCCAGTTTCGAACGAGGCTTATTCTTTATTTTCTGGTCAACACTACGGTGCTCACTGCCGAAGGGTGGATTGCCCGAGCAGACGTTGCGACAAAAAGCGACTAACAGAATTAAGATGAAGGTGAAAAAAAAATCGTAAAAATCAAAAATAATAATTATTTAGTCAAAATTGATGAAGAAAAAAAAGTTGTGAAATTTTGGAAAAGACAAACTTGGGGAAAGAAAAGAAAAAAAAAAGAAGTAAAAAGAGAAGAACCCAAATGCAAAAGAAAATGCAGACGGGGTTATACGGTGATATTGGCTGAGAAATTCTTACTCACCTTAGATTAACGCAAAAACCGAACAATAAAAACCTCCTAACGGATGGATTCTGAGAGCAGTGATTCTGCTATCCTCACGACAAAGTAGTCAACTCAACCTGACTTTCACGAGAGATAGGACCTATCAAGAAATCTAACATTTATCCAGCATACCATGGTCCCGTGACGTCACGGCATCCCTACCATATCAGGAAAAGAGAGCACTAGATTCATTATGCTCATCGCCATAAGCGGAGGTGAGGGGGGCTCAGTTTACAGCACCAGCGTACATCTGGGTAAATGACGGGTCGTAGTATTTTCGAGTTTGGAGGGATTGCTGGATGAACATCCCTCCATCTGTCAGCCCCTCTCTTCTACTATGTTCTGTGTCTAAAAACATCCTTTGTACCCCTGATTGGGGATATTAGGCTCTGCCCTGAATCTTCCAGTTGAGCTGTCTATTTTCTACTTATCTGCCCCACCCCTTTTGGCCCCACCCTTCATCCGGGGGGTAGCATCACTATCTCGCTTTTGCTTCTACTTTTACCTGGTGTTCCTATCTCTGTGTACATTCTTCTCTGAACGTTACTCTATGCTCCCTCTCTCTCTATCTCTTTCTCTCCTCTGTCTCTCTGTCTCTCTCTATATATCTCCCCCCTGTCTCTCCGCTTGTACCTCCTTTTCACTTTACAGATTTATCTCGTTCTCTCTTTTCTGTTCACGTCCTTTAGTGTAAACTGCCTCCCCATCTCTCTCTTCCTCTTTCTCTTCTCTCTCTCTCTCTCTCTTCTCTCTCTATGTATATAAATCTTTCACTTTACCTTTCTTTTCAGTTTACCTATCTCTCTCTCTCTCTCTCTCTCTCTCTCTCTCTCTCTTTCTCTTTCTCTTTACCTTTCTTTTCGGTTTACCTATAGCTCTCTCTCTCTCTCACTCTCTCTCTCTCTCTTTCTTTCTTTTCGGTTTACCTATAGCTCTCTCTCTCTCTCTCTCTCTCCCTCTTTCTCTCCCTCTGCAACCGAAGCTTTCTCTAATTAACCCTCGCCCTTTCTTTACTGTTCCCTTTCTCCTTCCCTCTTTCACCCTCTCTATTACCAACTCTTCCTCTCCTTCCCAGTCCCTCATTCCACCTCCACGTCACTCATCTATTTTACCTCTCGCCCCTACCTGATCAAGTTGTGCATATAAGTCAGGGTTAAACATCACCTAGACCCATCCCCATCCCCTTCCTAATTTCCCCGGTAGCCTACCCCAGCTCCCACTCTTGCAGGTCTCTCTCAATCCTCTTGCTATCTTATCCTCCCTCGCATCTTCTTCAGCATCTATGGATGTGGCTGTAAATATAAATACACACATCTGTAATTCAACACTCCACACACTAACTCCTCAAGCATCGCTTAATACCTTCTTTAAAGCCAAACTTACACCTGGTCGAGAGAAAGGAGTTGCCACGTTAGTGCCCTTAATGAGTCGATCTTACCAGAATTTTCATGACGACCACCACCACCATCAGCCTTGCCCCCATCATCAACACAAGGGATTCCACCCTTATCCTCACCCTCAAGGATTCCACCTTCTATCCTTTACCCCAACAATTCATTGCTTTTTTTATGTATTTTCACGGCTACAAATATTACGGTTGAGGTGTCTCAGTGTGCAAGCTTTGGTTGTAAGCGATTGGCTTGGAAGAATTCTCTGCATAATTCCAGTGTCTTCGAGAAAAAACGCAGTACATTCACTTCTCTTTTTTCTCTCTATCTTTTTTTTATTCCCTGACGAAATGAAAAAATTATCTTCATTCAACTTTTGAAGCGTCCAGAGAAATAGTTTTTTTACCAATTGGAATTGTTTGTAAACTAGTAAACAGCCTTGAAACGGTTAACGGTTGTACAATGAATGCAAAAAGAGAGCGATTTCAAAACAGTTCATTTCGACATCTTTATACACCTTCAAAATTGATAGAATTTGGACCAAAGATGTATTTTTTTTTCATTCTTGTACATGAGTACAAACTAAATACTGTTAAAGAGTTTTACGGACGATTGAACTTCTTCTTCATGTTTCTGTTTTAAACACGGCGTTTTGGACGATCAATTCTACGACCTTCTTCATCTTTGAGTGCAATGATGCTAAATTAAGTATTTTTCTCTCCAATGATGTCAACGCTCATAACGTAGGATTTGGGTGTTTTCCTTTCATTTCTTACGTTATAAGCGTTGCTACGATTGGAGAAAAAAAATTCTATTTGCCACAATCACATTCGGATAGTACACCTGAAGAAGACCATAGAATGGATCAGCCGAAACGTTAACAGCATAAACAACAAGGTATTCAATTGTCCGGAAAAACTCTTTGGATGTTAATGACTCTTTTCAAAACTTTGGACAGTATCTCTATTGCACATTGATTTCGCCAAGTATGTTTCAACCTTGTTAAAAGTTTGGTCTTGAGTCATTGAATGACCGAACTTAATGATTATGAACGTGGGATGCAATCTGGAATTCGAGTGTAAAAAGCATTATGTAGCTCAAAACTGAGTCATGTTAGGACTTGATTGATTAATTCTTAATTATACAACACTATTAATTCCTAATTATAACGTGCCATTAATTCCTGATTACACAATGTTAACAGTACCTGATTAGTATCAATGTATATTTTTTGATGTAAGTCGACCCGGTGGGATTGAGCATAGAGTTTCAGAAAATCAACAGACTTGAATAGAAGCAGATTCTCTTATTTTGTCGTAACGTCGTTATGAGAGATAGTCCCTTATGAATTCACCGTTTATGGTACTCCGTCAGCTGTCACCGAAACGTGAATTTATTTCATAAGCAACGTACCGATCATTGTTTTCAGGTTGTAAAACTGAAATTCTCTTCTGTTATGACGGATCCACCCGAAAAGAATGATGTAGAAAGAATATTACACCATAAGCACCATGTAGTACCCACAAAACACTTGTGATAAATGGTGTTAAAACACTGGACATTATCGCTCGCTAATATGCTGTGTGTTTGACCATTTTTAGGCTGGCCTGAGTAAGAATCGAACCATTGATTTGAGATAAGTTTTTTAGTAAAAGAAATCTCGTCTTACATTCAAGAATAGTCGGTAACTACTAACTTTATTATAGATTCCATAGCAACTAATGCTTAACTCTCCTACTTTGTGAGATATAAAAATGCTCAGTTAATAGCGTTGTTAATGAATTTCACACAATAAAAAGACTACACGAATATTTTCAAGTGCTCTAATATGATAAGTATTTTTTAAAGAATTTATTAATCTTTTTACAGATATTCTTCTTGATTTAAAACTATAAATTTTGGTAAATTTCCAAATTTACCAATAAATCATTTACAAGTCTGTCTACTGCAGAGTTCACTCCTACTTCTACTCCAACTGAAGATGATTACTGCAACATTTTTGTTGTATATATGATAAGTTTCTAAAAGTATATCGATATATTATTGTTCCAACCACAGACAGCTGTTTCGTTGTATTACAGCTCTTCAGTGTAGCTATAGACTATCCATTATACCATCCAGTACCACGAGGTAGCATCGAAACCTTCGCTTCTGACCCAGAGGCTGACACCTTACCTTTGCCCTACACAGAACTGGACGGTCAGCACGGTTGAATTTGAGCGATATATTCACTCACGCATGAATTCCCCATCCACCAAAGTGCTCTATTCCTAGATTGGAAGAGAATTGCGTAAGCTTATAATGAACGAGTTACCTCACTTAGAGAATGCTCAACCCTGAATAAGGGAGCGTTGATTATTGTGTCATCCACAGACAGCTGTTTCGCTGTATTACAACTCTTCATTGTAGCTATAGACTATCCATTATCCATCCAGTACCACAAGGCAGGATCGAAACCTAAATGTATTTATTCATTAGAATAGTCCGTGCGTATCTGTAAGATACATTTTCATGGATGTGAAGGATTTGTCAGTTTGACTCGGGCATAAGAGATCCGGATATCAATAATTTGGTCATTACATAAAATAACGCTAACTAGATAGATAAGAGAGTAGCTTATAAATCGGTTGTAATTTCAAATCACGCTGGGGGAATATTAATTTTATTCATCTAAATTTAGTGAGATCTGTTCGTAATGATAGAAAAATAATATCAGCTCTAGTCTCAAACTGAAGTTCGATTATATTTTTGGAACTATTTTATTTGTGTTTTATTGTCGGAAGGGAGACATCAATTTTTTTAGCCGTTCAGGTAAGTCATGGGGAGAAAGGTTAAGAACTATTGGTCTAGCTGATAAAAGTAACTGTCCCTTCCAAACGCTGAGGGAAGTGGCCAAATATCTATTTGGCTGAGAGATTTGTTATCCATGCACAATACTGGGTAATGTTTCAGTAGTAAGTAGGTTTTCACGAGTTGGGAGTTGCTTGCCCAACATTCAACACTCCTTTATCCAGACTAGGGACCGACCGGATGACTGAGGTGTGGAGAGATGGATTCATGACTTCCCAGGGGTATTAGAGCGAAGTAAATTCAAGTAACTTTGGTCGAAACCCAAACTAGGTTCGGCAATTCAGTTTTCCGTGTCGGCAACCGTTACACCACTCGCAATTATTTGGCTCTGTTTACACAAGTCTAACACGAAGTTTTGTCACTTCATGAATCTTAAGATACATATACCTGCCAAAATTTAGAAATAAGAGATTTAAAAATCCCCACCACCATATAAGTTTTACTAGGGAGGGGGGAGACAGAATTGCCAAGACACTCCAAAAGTGGCCAGAATGTTTAAGCACGCATGTATTAATTTAGCACCTTTCGCACGGTCAGAGCGCTAAATTGGCAACACTAATTTTAAAATCGCAAAATCCAGGGAACTTCCATCTCCAAATAAGAGGGAAGACATTGGGGGGGGGGGGCATTTCTCTAAATATGGTCAGTCGAAGTTGTGATTAAAGGCAAAATTAATGTCTTCGTTATTTCATTGTTGCTAGGATTTTTCTCGTTGTTATTCAGAATAAAAGCATCTAACTACAATTGAATAAATCTCTGTTTGGCACTCTGTCTGTGCATCGCGATTACTCAACCACTGGTCACTGTATGAAGCTGACATTTGCCATGTACATTAGTCTGCACACAATAGTGTTGAATTTGAAGTTTTTTGATCAGCGGTTCTCGAGAAATCTAATGAAAATGAATTAACTAAATTTTGGTATAAAGTAAGTAAGCGCCCTTAAGCTGGCCACGGTAATAGCTAGCTCCTCCTGGGTTTCACATACCACAAGTTTCTCCTCGTCTCAGAGTTTTTAGAGTTTTTTGCAACATGAGAAATAGACCTAGAGGCGACAAGCGCCTGAAGTGGCGTCACTCACTTCACCGTACGCATAGTTGGGGAGGAGCCAAATTCATACCTTTTCGAACGGCATTTGTGCCATTCTCAGTCTCAGATGGAACTCGTCTTGCCCAGTCAATTTTTCGCACCTTTATCTGATCGGTCGATGGTATTTCCAAAATTCAGGTATAAAATATCTAAATTGGTAACACTGAAGACGAATAACCGAAATACCTCTAAACCGTAGTTTCGTAAAACGGAGGGATAATTATTTTACATGACAATTATAGCAGGTTGCCCCATACTTTGTAAAGTACGTTCCTTTTCCAAACATGCACCTTCGGATTGGGCACTACCCTAATTTCGTATAAATGTCTTTTTTGCTTGAATATTCCGAGTTGTTTCGCCGGTGTAGGACATGATTCGATATTTCTATCAGTCAAGTGAAATTACTTGCAACCATTTGGCTCAATTCATTCATTCATTTTCATCTCTTGTTGCTCACCGTCTGGCCAATCGAGGGGTTCAGAAGACAGAGGAAGGGGGTTGCGTTATAGAGCGTAGTGTAGAGATCGCTCATCCTTATGAGCATTAATAGGATCGCCACGGGAGTCTCGATAAAGTTCCCCCAGTTGCTTACAGCATTTAGTATACTCAGTTGGCCATCTGAGCACTGACCAGGTTTTAACGTTGTTCGTACGAGAACCGGCGAACCCAACTCGATCTTGCCTTAACGATTCACGTGCGATAAGACGACCCTGAGTGACCTTAAGGATGCTTACTGAGAACATCGAATGGATCTTTGGCCGATGTAACATCAAAGTAAGTCTTCATAGAAAAATTATTCTTATCTCATAAAAGGCAGACCTCCAATTAAAATATATATATTTAGAGACTGGATACATAATCTATCATCAAGATATGGTAACGAATATAAAGAAGAAAACTCCGCTTCTTTTCAAGATGAAATAAGAAAACCAGACATAGCAGACCACGTATGAGAGAGAGTAAATCGATCTCTTAAGAACGAGGTCATTTTAAAAGTTTAGCGACTACGTTAAAACGTTCGAAAGGAAAGAGAAGCGAAACAGTTTGTCAGAAATCATATGAGAAAACCCAGGAGAGCAATCGGATGTATCAAAAGTACTTTTATTTTTCAATCGGCTCTTTATTGTACAAAACAATCATATGGTATCTGTCGGTTGTCCTAGCTCCTTCGAAAGTTTTCGACTGCTGCATTTCAAACTATCGTAGTAGACAATTGACGGTCATTCACTTATGGACTTTATTTCAAGGGACGAATCAACATCTTTGAAACACTGAAACCAATTCTGGAGCGGTACGGTCAGATATTGTTTCATTCCCTTCCATATCCCTGGATTCAACGGACATCTTTAGCTTTGGGGCCCTGTTTAAATAATGTTTCAAAATTGCCAGAACATCGGCTTTTGTATCCACTCTTATAACATCTGAAACAAAAGGTATTGCTTTTAGTATTGATGCTGATTTTAATGATGACGTCAATAAAACGGTGTAGACACGCTTCCGTAAACAAGAAAAGTTGACTTTCAAAAAATGAAAAAAGTTCCTTATCTATAACCTTTGGTCGCAACTGCATCAATGCACTCACATCTATGCACGCACATGCACCCACACCTTTTTATGACCTTTTGGTAAGGATTTAAGTGTAGTATCTGTTCCCCGGCAAAGGCCAAGGTGCTGGTACTGACACTTGCCTGCCGAATAGGCCAGAGATTGTGTTGTAGTGTGTGTCAAAGACTGAGTGCGCCAGTGCAATGCATCAGCTAATGAGGTTATACTGAGGCTGCGCATTGCTACGCGCGTTGGGAGCCTTTGGATTGTCCTTAGGCTCTCCTACTATTACTCGGCCCAACTGCAGGGGATACGGTGTCCCGGGGGCAGCACTGTCCCATTGCACTTAAAGGGACAGGTTGGGATTGTCCTGACGCTGTCGTAACTGCGGTTGCTTTGGTTGCTTAGCAACCAATGTCGCGTCGGCTGGAGCTATTTTTGATGAGTTGCTCTTATTTCCCCCACGCAAAGCCTCGACCTTGTGTCACATTTTGCTCTGGTGCGAGAGTAAATGAATAGCACGTACACATTCACACATGTACATGCGCACATATACACACACACATACACGTGTGCACACGCACACACACATACATAAACATTTCTGTGTTAAATACATTTTTTTAATCTTAGTATACCTAATCATTCTGGAATCAGATCTACCTCTCAGACAAGTGTCGATGTACATCACAGATTTTATAAGCAAGTGAATAAACTGACAGCCAGTTGTGTTACTGTGCAAATGCATTTGTATATTTGGTACTTATAAAGATCATGCCTTTTCCAAAGGCATTAGTAAAAATATTGGTTCGGGCTGAAGAAAAAACATGGTCGGTACCAATCATCAAAGTTCGAAGTCTAAAACATTTGAGAAGGGCCGTACCTGAAGCCCAATGATTGGTTCTGTTCCTTAAAATGAGTCTAATCAGTCAAGCGATACTTCACGGTGAAGCTGCACAAAGCCCCAAGATTCTTGCCCCAAACCCTATCAAAATATACGTCTTAAAAAGTATTCTGATACTTTTAAAAAAATTTATTAGTAAAAAAAGAAGAAATTAAAATACATCGGCTGAACTCGTAGAAGTATTTATTATGCAACATAGTGAGAGATTACACCAAGAAACCTGATTTTTGCTCCTTTCTTAGTCAGTGTTATTTTCTGATTGTTTATGTGTAAAAAGTTTAGAAAATGGCAATATTTTCCCTTTAGACTTTGCTCTTGTGACCATGAGGGTGATATCCATATCTAATTGTGTATCTTTCATCATCATCATCATCAGTCTTTTAACGTCCGTCGTTGGACATAGACCTTCCCCACGATTCGCCACACTTCTCTATCATGGGCGTCGCGGAGCCAGTACTTTCTGAACTTGTCAAGTTCGTCTCTCCATCTAATATTCTGCCGGCCTCGGTTGCGCATGTGATCTCAGGGGATCGATGTCGTGAGTCGTGATGTCCATCGGTTATCCACCATTCTTGCAACATGGCCAGCCCAGCGCCATTCGAAATTTTTAATAGATTCTATGATATCCCTGACTCTTGTCTTTTCCCGGATGTACTGTGCTGTCTTGTGGTCTCTCCATGTGAGGCCCAGCATAATTCTTTCATGTGTACGTTGCATGTTTCTCAATTTGTGGATCTATCTCTTGGTTAGGTTCCATGTTTCAGCTCCATAAGTGACTATTGGGAGGATGCATTGGTTATACACCCTTCTCTTTAGAATTAATGGGATCTTCTTATTTTTGAAGGTTGAGCTTGCTCTACCAAAGGCTTGCTATCCTAGTGTTATTCTTCGCTTGATTTCTTCTTCTTTTGAGGGTCTCATGGAGATTCGTTGTCCTAGGTAGATGTAGTGGTCTACTTCCTCCAGTTGTGTGTCCTCGATTTTGATCTCACTTTATATGATTAGAAATATTTTTAAAAATGTCCGTTTTCCAAAAGAAAATGAGCATATTTCAAATTATCACTGCCGTGGCTACAGAAGCAAATTTTGAAGGGAATAATTGACACTGTCTTAACTTTTTAGAAATTATCAATCAGTATATAACACTTATTATTCCGGAATAAAAAAAAGTAAAAATACATTGCACAATATTATTGATCCATAAAGGACTTTACATTAAATTAAACGTCACAATTTTTGTTTCGATTTCTTTGAAAGTAATAGCTCAATCCAAAAATAGAAGTGCCCCAAGAAATGTTATGTGCTGGGTCTCATCAAGGTTAACATTCAGTCCTGTATTTGGAGGAAACCAAAACTTAGAGATTCAATAACTGGTTGTGTTCCCTAGAATCAGTTATATCAGTCAGAAGATCCTTCACTCTTGCTCTGTGCTTGCAGGCCTCTCATTGCCTCACAGCAGAAATTGTGAAAATATGTGCCGCTATTCTTGGATCAGTTTGAAGTGTTTGGTATTTTTTGGCACAGGGCCAACACCTTCGAGGGCACAGCTGAAACAAATATGAACGATTAGCAGGAAGGGAGGGGATAGATTGAGCAACATAGCAGTCACTTAATCTCCGATCTTTTCCTCGGGTAGATAGAGTTAAAACGTAGTGAAGAAGAACACAAAGAGAATTTGTTGAGGGTGGATTTCGACTGAAGACAATTACTGCAACCTTTCAATTCTATACGTAATGAATCATAAAAATGCATATTTTTTTTATATAGATGAATTGATTGATTAGAAAGAAACAAGCCCGTGCTTACCTGTATGATAATTTATTTTGTTAAAACCTCGTCAATTTAGCTCAGTCAGTAAATCGGTTGGTCGTGAGTTCAAATCATGATAGGGGAATGTGGATTTTACATATCGGTTTAAACCCCTCATTTTGGTGAGTCTTGTTCTTGGTACGGTAGAAAAATAAAGTAAATTGTAGTTTGATAATATAATAGGACAATATATTGTCTGACAATATAGACATAGCGATGATAGAAGTGTGTTTTGGGAACTAAATGTACTGTAACGCTATATCTGGGATTTATGCTTGGGGGCCACAGAAAGTTTCATCTGGGATGAGCGAAATGAACCCGTGCAGCCAGGGGTTCCTGGCCACTGTAAGCATTCGTGGGTAAGTTTTCTTTACATAATGGGCAATTTTAGGGGCCGTTCCTCATCATACAAAAAACCTGGAAATTAATTAGTAGGTATATACCGTACCCCACTTTGCCCTCTACTGCATAGCAGTGAGTTGGGGTTGCCGACCAACATTTCTTCAGGGGTGGCTGATACATCATTCATTATGATTCAGGGTAGCTCATCCCCCAGTCAAAATCGAGGGGTGGATAAAGCACCCCCCCTCAGGTCTGCAGCCATCGGTAATGACTTCAAAAAGATAGGAAGAAGTATTCAGAGAATGGTGAAGAATATGTACACAAGAATAGAGTGAGAGTATAGGCATATGAAGACTCTTCGGTTGGGGAGAGAGCGTGGGCTTCATTAGTCCGGAATCTTACAAGTTAAAAACACGAGTACTAACTTCTAATTAGTACAGACTGTTTTATGAATCGGCGCAACACATTCAGTACAAATCACGCACATCATAGAATCCACTGGAAAACCCTAATGGCAAGGGGCTGGTCGTGTTGCAAGAATGATGAAGACAACCAATGGACATCACGACTCACGACGTGGATCCTCAGGGATCACAGGCTAAACTGGGACCGGCAGAATACAAGATGGAGAGACTAAATAGGCAAGTTCAGAAGGTAGAGGCTCCGCGATACCCATGATAGAGAGATCTGGTGAATCACTGGGAAGGTACATATTTAACGACAGACGATGAAAGAATGATGATGATGATGATGATGATGATGATGATGATGATGATGATGATGATGATGATGATGATGATGATGCAACTTGGGAGAAATGCTCGCTATCGTAGTAGATAATTGAACAACCGTGACGTCAAATTTGAAGGCAAGTAAATCTAAACAATTCAATTGAACGATAAGCATGGTCAGAATAACATCACAAGCATTTAAAAGAGGGTGAAAAAACATCTAGAAATATCTAGATTCTGGGGAATCTAGGTGTTTTCAACAGGCCTATCAAAATAAGGCTCCAAAAGGTATTTATGGCATTCTTTCCAAAACTGAATTTTCAAAAAACAATAAACGAAAATAATAACACTTTAAAGGACTTCTTGGAGAGGACTGGCGACACTTTTCAAATCTGTAGACAAATAGACAAAACGGTATGGTCAGAAGCATTTGAACACACAAAAGAACATAAACAAACGCATAAACACTTTCAATTATAAAAAAGATGGTTAGAACCCTTCGCCATCTTTGATGGTTACGGTTGTACACAAGAATCGGTGGGGGCATGGTCGTACAAGAACTCTTTAGTCAAAGAGATCAGAAAGTTTGATTTGCCGAGATTTTACACCGAGTACTAATTTCTAATTCGAAAAAAAAAACGTCTTTCTATCAATTGCCGATACACAGTACGAATCATACAACGTGCAACTTGAAACGAAAATTGTTTTCTGCCTTTCTCGGCAGCAAAAATATCAATCGCCCGAACTTTCCCCACTGCTTTGCCTGAATTAGGGAGGGCTGTTGCCCTGTCTGTCCCACCTGGCCCGTAGGCATATGAATGTAGTGAAGAAAAGTAGATATACTAGTGAGTATAAAATAGAAGTACATTCCAAAAATAAGTAAATGATAAGCAAAGGGTGGCATATTAAAGAGAGAAGGAACACACAGGAATACCTCGACGAGTGCAGGTTTTAATGTAGTACAGTAAAGGTATTGCTGTACAAATCAATGTAACTAGATATGAGCAGGAAAACACACCAGTTAAATTATGAGAGCTTGAACAGTACGGAACATTTTGTAACGAATTAACTGCACTATGCAAGGTACACAGAAGAATCGAGCGGGGGTGGGAGTGTAACATAAAGATAGAAAAACAGAACTTGTTGATTATTCTAGAAAATTGAGAAGATTCAGTACTTCGTACAGAATGCAGGAGAGGGTGACAAATTAGGTGGCAGCAAAAGAAAATAGTTAGGGGTAATTGACCGGGGTAGGTTCGCAAAATATTGAAAACATTTATACGACAATACATTTATTTATTCATATTTCTCTGAAGTTCCTATACACAGCTAGGTACCGACAAATTGTTAAGAGAAATTAATTTTTTAAGGGTTTACAAGGGGCGTATTTCCAACGTAACAATGATACTAAAGTGAACCCTTACTTTCAGCCGTTTCATGGAGGCTTACATGAATTATCTTCTCATTTTTCGTTACTTTCTTTAATTCCATCCCAGACATAAACACAATCCTAACCCTAATTTATTCTTAAATCATTAAAAGAATTCAAATGAAATTGACAATTAAAATTAAGAGTACCACATGACTACCTGTTCATACATTTGTTACACAAAGCGTTTACGAACCTATTTCGGTTATTTACCATAATAAGTTTACTACCTGTCTATATGATGAACTATGTGATATTTTTTTTCAGAAATCGTCAACTGAAACTGATTACATCAACATAGGTTTCTCCAGTTTCCAAGTGGGTCTAGCTGGCTGGCTAAGAATGTGATGCACGAACAGGCCCCATCAATATTGCTAGAGGGCTCAACTTTTTATTTTTCCAATTCCCCAACCCCCAAAATAGATTTTTAGTGGAGTGGCTCAATTTACAATGTAACTTCATGCTAATTGGTCCCCAAGTTTGTATCCAACAGTATTCACGTTTATTTTTTTATATAAAGGACTATTATTGAGATCACCAGCCAACAAGAAGCGAGAGAAGTGACCCTTTTTAACGATTTTTAATTGATCACCTTCAACGCAGCATGTTGCCTGAAAACGTTGCTCATGTGACAATTTGTCTTGTGTGACTAACCAGACCCGTATGATTATTTGTTTCCCGGTATATTATACATAATAAAATTTAGTTAATACATATTTCCCCGATAAAAATATTTCCTTACCTAACATCTGGAACAATGAATTTTTCCACTTGCACGAGTTCAGTCAATTTTTAATAATATGTAAGATGAAATTGATGACACGTAATCAATTATTTACACTATTAACAGCTTTGAAATGGTGAACAATTAAGCCTTAAAGTAAATGACGAAATGTGAAGAAACCTTTTGAACTCCATGAAAATATGATGGATATTTTCATCAAATGCATTACGGCCTCCAAGATATACATATTATCATTACAACGACAGATTTGTTTCACGAAATCGATTTTCAAGTGGTGTTGATTAGAAAAAAAAGGGAATACTAGAATAAGGGAAGTAACTAATGACTAACAAACAAAAGTGAAACTAGTAAATTCAGAAGTAATCACTCCATCTGGATACCACCTAAAAATCGATTTCATGAAACAAATTTGTTGTAACCATTGGTATAATTTTTATGAAAGAATATCGAGCACTATATCTGTAAAACCAACACCTAATTCATGGAATATATATATATATATATATATATATATATATATATATATATATATATATATATATATATATTTATTGAGCCATCCACAGACATCTGTTTCGTTGTATTACAACTTTTCAGAGTGGCTATAGACTACCCAATATCCCATCTAGTACCACGAGGCAGGATCGAAACTTTAGCTTAAGACCCAGAGGCTGGTATCCTCCCTCTGCTCCACGGAACTGGACGATCAGTAAGGTTGAATTTAAGTGATATATGATTATTTATCGCATATATTCCTCATCCATCAGAGTGCTCGATTCCATGTTGGAAGAGCATTACATAAGCTTACAATGGATGAGTTACCTAACTCTCTCTTTCTCTCTCTCTCTCTCTCTCTCTCTCTCTCTATATATATATATATATATATATATATATATATATATATATATAAAGTGGACGTGAAAAATGACACATTTCAATTTTGACCAAAGATTTTGTTTTTTGCTGAGTTTTGACTCCAGTTTTGTTTGTCACAACGATGACAATGATTTCACCAAAAGCCAATGACCTCATGACAGCACGAATAAGACTTGCACGCAAAAACTGATGACGAGTTCCCTTTCTCAACTCAACTGACATGTTTTATTTCAGGAACTTCTAATGAAGGAGTTTAAATGGGATACGTTCGGAGAAATGTATTCTGTGTAGTTTGTCTTTTAGATTTTAATGAAGCAAGGGAGTATATATATATATATATATATATATATATATATATATATATATTGTGTCATCCACAGACAGCTGTTTCGTTGTATTATATATATATATATATATATATATATATATATAACTGATAATTGCGTTATCCACAAACAGCTGTTTCGTTGTATTACAACTCTTCAGTGTGGCTATAGACTATCCAACATACCTTCCAGTACCACGAGGTAGGATCGAAACTTTCGCTTCAGCAGACATTCTACCCCTGTCCTACGCAGAACTGGACGGTCAGTGGAACCGAATTAAGCGATATATTTTTAAAACGCATAATTCCCAATTTATCAAAGTGCCCCATTCCAGAGTTGAAAGAGCTTTACATTTTATAGCAGTTATAGACAGGTGCCCTTCCAAACATTGCTCAACTGTAAAGAAGGGAGCGTTAATTATAATAATTATTGATAATTGCGTCATCCACTGATAGCTGTTTTGTTGTATTATAACTCTTCAGTGTGGCTATAGACTATCCAACATCTCTTCCAGTACCACGAGGTAGGACGAAACCTTTGCTTCAGACACACACACACACACACACACACACACATATATATATATATATATATATATATATATATATGGTCTAGAAAGCTTTACAGCTTTAAACATTAACCATTAGAAGAAAATTTCAATAAATTTTTTGTGTCACTTCATTTCAGTCACCCATTTCCCAATATCTGTCAATGCAATTTATGTAATCTTCCAAAGTAGTTTTTTCCCTGTTTCCCCTATACTTTGTTATACATACATACATACATACACACACACACACACACACACACATATATATATATATATATATATATATATATTGAAGGACTAATAGAAGAAATGTTGAAATATGAAGTGTTTGATAGACATAGCTATACGTAGATAGTCTGGTAAATATTCGTACTAAAAGGTTCAATTGGAGAAAATAGATAAAACAAGACAATGTCTCATTCACGGCAAATGTATTTTATTTCACAGAATAGAAACAATAACACAAGAAAAATGTGTTTTGTCTGTGTCTTATATTTTGTTTTGCTGTAAACAAACGGCGCATTTATGTTGTATTTCTTAATTGAGAACATTGTACGATTCCTCGGCACCTCACCGCACCACTCTGCTACCGTCTATCTTTTGGCATCTTGGCAAAGTTATGGTATTCTAAACTCAGTTCCATCTTTATTGACGTGAGCAGAAAATAATTGAGACCGGTGTTGTTGCTCTTTTGGTTATGACTATTATATCAAAGGCCCTGGTTCGAGACAAGAAATGAATGTATAGACTGTGGCATGCTTTCGTGCGATTCACCCACTGTGGGTTGTTTACGATGTTTGATACCAAATACCCGGACTACGATATGAAAGATTTATTGAAAAAACCAGATTGAGTCTGTATCATTCAAAATAGTCCACTGCAACATTTATACATCGCTGCCAACGCCTTTTCAACTCGTGGGAGCACTCCTCGTAGTCATTTGCAGTAGTCGAATCAAGATCTCTATGAACTGAACAACCGTAGCCATCAAAGATAGCAAAAGGTTTTATCCTTTTTTATAAGTGCGTGTGTCTGTGTATTCCAGTGCTGCTGGCCATACTGTTATGTCTTCAGTCTTGGAAATCGGTATCAGTACTTCACTAGACACATTTCCAAAAATGTTGTTGCTGGGATTTTTTTCGTTTCTTTTCTGTTTTTTTAAAGGCCTTTTTTTAACCTTTTATTGAGCCCTTATTTTTTCAGGTTTATTTTAGACAGAACTTATTTTAATTCTATTTTCGATATTTTCCAGTTGAACTTTTGAATGATGAGGGCCTGTCGGTTCTTTTGCCATGTTTGACTGAAGTTCTGTCTCAATTCGATTATCCGAACGTAAAAAGACTGCAACACTGATCGTTAACAGTGACATAACAAAGGAAGGGAAATGAAAGCAGAAACGTAAACCACAGCACTTGCATGATAGGCGAAGGAGAGAAGAGATGTAGGCTGAAGACCAGAGGAGACTTACTGTCACTCAGCCTTTAGCGATGACCACCGGGCAACTGGTGTGAAACTGTAAAACACAGTATTGCTGTGGTCTATGAACGTGAACAAATTCATCTTACATAGAATTGGGTGTGTTTGGGAGTTTAGTATGTTTGGAAACACAATAGAGTCAAAGATTACCAGAAAGCTATACACATTTCTGATCAAATCGACGTGGCACCTGAAGATGGATTTAATTTATAAAGTCGAACATAGACATTTCAAATTTGTCTCCAATTTGCAGGAGAGAGACAACTTCTCGGTGAGAAGTCAAGCAACGTAAAATTGTCAATTCATAAACTTACCAGCCCTATTCACCAGGTTGTTATTTTTTGTACTGAGTACCTCGGTAATGTGACCTCGTGTGAGTGCTGCTTCGCCTTAGAAAGAAAGAATAGGAAAATAGAACAATTCACGGAGAATTTGGAAGACAAATAGAAAATATCGCAGACCAATAATCATGAACATGTCTGAAAAGAGGAAACCTGAAAAGAGGAACGGAATCTCTTATCATTATAGAGAAAGCAATAGGACAGACACCTAGGTGGAGATTAACAGAACCCAGGAAAAAAAACAATAAATGTCGCCTATGAGGAGAGAAGTGAGACAATAAACCTATGTCAGAATATGCAGCAAATTGGCCCAGAAAGAGTACAAGATGATACGACAGAGTAGCAACAGTCATGCACTAAGAACTGTGCAAACGACCCGGGTCCAACCATTTAGACAAATAGAATCAGGCCATCCAGGTGAGAAGACAGAATCTGATAGTCGTGAATAAGAAAAGAAAGTACCTGCCAGATCGTTGATGTGCATGTGTGAACGGGCTACAGAGTGAATATGAAGGAGGGTGGGATATTGGAAAAATACCAGGACTTTGCCCAGGTGCTGAGAAGTGCATGGAATATGAAGGTTAGTATAATGCCCATAATAGGTGACGCGCTTGGAGCAGTGCCAATACACTAGAATCGAGATTAGATAAATTAGAAATTCGAGAAAGGTATGAGCCCGTAATGACTCTGGCGTTGCTGGGGGCTGCAAGGATACTGAGATGGGTGCTGAAGATTTGAGGAGATTTGTGGTCACTCAGTATTCAACGATGACCACCAGAAATCTTGTGCAAATATGCAAAAACAAGAAAGCAGATCTAGAAAAGTACGGGCAAGCAAACAGTGAAGAAATCATGAGGCAAACTTGGAAAGAAAAATGGGAAATGAAAAAATTGTACGGAGAGTTCAAAAGACAGATACAAGAGGTGGTAGACGAGAGATCATGGACATGGTTACGAAAAGGAAACCTGAAGTGAGAAATGGAATCGCTCATCATGGCAGCTCAAAACAAAAGCATCAGGACGAACTGTATAGAAACAAAAATCGACAGAACACAGACAAACAGCAAGTGCCGCCTATGCGGTGAAAGAGATGAGACCGTAAATCACATCACCAGTGAATGTAGTCAACTCGCCCAGATGGTGTATAAGCATAGACACGATAGAGTAGCAACAATGACACACTTGGAACTGAGTAAACGAATGGGATTCAACCATGCAGAAAAGTGGTATCAGCACAAACCAGAGGCAGCCCTGGAGAATGGCAACCACAAATTACTCAAGGACTTCGACGTCCAAACCGACCACTTCATCCAGGCAAGAAAACCGGACTTGGTAATAGTTGACAAGAAGAGGAAGACCTGCCAAATAATAGACGTGGCTGTACCTGCAGACCATAGAGTAAAGAGGAAGGAGAGTGAAAAACTGGAAAAATACCAGGATCTAGCGAGAGAACTGAAGATGTGGAACATGAAAGCCAGGATCGTGCCAGTCATAGTAGGCGCACTAGGAACTGTCCCAAAGACACTGAGGGCGAGACTGGAGGAGATCGGGATAAAGGGGAGGATTGATACTGTACAGACCACAGCATTGCTAGGAACTGCGCAGATACTGAGGAAAGTGCTAGAAATATAAAGACTGCAACACTAATTGTTAACAGTGACCTAACAAACGAAGGGAAATGAAAGCGGAAACGTAAACCACGGCACTGGCATGATAGGCAAAGGAAAGAAGAGATGTTGGCTGAAGACCTGAGGAGACTTACTGTCACTCAGCCGTTAGCGATGACCATCAGGCAACTGGTGTGGAACTTTAAAACACAGTATTGCCGTGATCTATGAGAATGTGGAGAGGAGGGCTGGAGACTTGAGGAGACATGCTGTCACTCAACTTCCAGCGGTAACCACCAGGCAACTGGTGTGAGATTGCAAATAATAATAATAATAATAATAATAATAATAATAATAATAATAATAATAATAATAATAATAATAATAATAATAATAATAATAATAATATTGGCTGAAGACCCAAGGAGACTTATTGTCACTCAGCTTTCAGCGATAACCACTGGGCAACCGGTGTGAAACTGTAAATCGCAGTATTACTGGGACCTATGAGTACTAGGAGAGGAGGGCTGGAAACTTGAGGAGACTTGCTGTCTCTCAGACTCCAGTGGTTACCACCAGGCAATAATAATAATGATAATAATTGCATCTAGTTCATCCACTGGATAGTCTGTAAGCTCTATGGCTCATTACACATTCTACATTGGTATAAACAATACCCAGAACCTGTAACCGAAACACAAGATGTGGAAATACAATGGGATTTCCTAGCACACATGAATCGAACCAGCGAAGCCAACCATCCAGACATAACTATTAAGGATACAACGGAAAAGGTATGCTTATTTATAGATATGACCATTCCATCAGACCAGAAAACCCAATCATCTATGAGATAAAGAAAATTATCCTCACAGGCACTGCCTATATCCTTCACAAAGCACTGCCTATGTGAATATTTCCTGTTATACAACTATGGACCGTCTCTTGTGTAGTTTCCTATATTGGTCCAGTATTGACACCCAACTTTTTGTATGTACGATGATGAAAAAGATATGTTAGAGCCTACTAAGTCATAACACTGTTGCCTATCCCAATTTACAAGCCAAAACTCGGTGTGCAGTAAATACTATATATTCTATTAATATCTATACATCTACCTATTTATCTCATTCCACTCTGTTTATATACATATATTTATATTGCACACTCACATACATATATATATATATATATATATATATATATATATGTGTGTGTGTGTGTGTGTGTATATATATATATATATATATATATATATATATATATATATAGAGAGAGAGAGAGAGAGAGAAAGAGGGGGAGAAATGCTCTTCCAACTCTGGAATGGAGTTCTCTGGTGGGTAGGGAATTATGTGCAAGTAAATATATCGGTTGAATTCGGCTGTACTGACTTCCAGTTCTGCGTTGGACATAGGTAAAATGCCAGCCTCTGGGTCTGAGGCGAAGGTTTCGATCCTACCACGTGATAGGATATTGGATAGTCTATAGCCACACTGAAGGGTTGTAATACCATGAAACAGTTGTCTATGGATGACTCAAGTATCGTATACACACCAACACACACACACACACACATATATATATATATATATATATATATATATATATGTATATATATATATGTATATATATATATATATATATATATATATATATATATATATATATATATATATATATATATATATATACATGTTGAACTCATAGTAATTATATTTTATCTTTTTTAGATGTGTGTGCTTCCATACATCTCTACTTTCTCAAAACTTCATTCATGGTTTTGACAAAACAACACACGATGATTCATACACGTTGTTGTTTTCCCTTCTATTCTCACTCCACCCCCCTTCTTTCCAGTTTCCCAAGACCAGGCGTTTTTCCAACAAATTATGTGAGTAACCGGCAGGGTATCAGCCTTTGCCTATAAATACCCCGAACTAAAGCTTCTTCTGTTTAAAACGTTCTCAACTCTTTCAGGGCAATCATCAAGGCTTGGAATAATTCTCTTCAAATGTGTTTATTCCTGAGCAGCAATAACTTCTACTAGCTAAATTACCCGCTGGCTTATACATTCAGGGAGTAAAAAAATGGACTAAAACTTCCTGACTCGTTGAACTTTCCTTTCAGCTTTGATCCCTTGAATGGGAAAAATGTTTCCTTTCACTTTTGACCCCTCAATGCAGGGAAAGGTCCCCTTACATCTTTGACCAATCGAAAGGGAAACGTTTTTCTTCCCTTTCGAGACCTTAAAACGGAAAAGGTTTCTCATCACTTTTGACTTCAGAATTATACATGAACATTTGAAATAAGGAGATATACATATTTATATATGTATATTGAACGGAAAATGACACGAAAGATACATTGTAAATAGAACACCTCTAAAAACTTTTTTCCAGATTATCGGAACCTTTTTACTTTAAAACATTTTCCTACATCCATTGAGTATGCATTCCAAGTTGGATTGCACCCATGTTTAGGCGGTTTATATAGTTCATACGGTTCTCATATATATATATATATATATATATATATATATATATATATATATATATATATATATATATATATATATATATATATACGGATTACAAGTATTTCGTCTACAAGACGAAATCAAGCGAAGAATCGCTCTAGAATGGCAAGCCTTCGACAGAACAAGCTCAAATTTCAAAAACAAGACGATCCCAATTATCATAAAAAGAAGAGTATACAACCAATGCATCCTCCCACTAGTCACTTATGGAGCTGAAACATGGAACCTAACCAAGAGACAGACGCACAAACTGAGAAGCATGCAACGCACACATGAGAGAATCATACTCAACCTTACATGGAGAGATCACAAGACATCACTGTATATAAAGAAGAAAACGGGAGTCCGAGACATCATAGAATTTACTGGAAAACTTAAATGGCAATGGGCAGGCTATGTTGCAAGAATGAAAGACCACCGATGGACACCACAACTCACAACATGGACCCCCAGAGATCACATGCAAAACTGAGACCAGAAGAATACAAGATGGAGAGATGAACTAGACAAATTCAGAAAATACTGGCTCTGCGGCGCCCATGATAGAGGAATGTGGCGGATCCTGGGGAAGGTCCATGTCCAACGACGGACAATTAAAGACTGATGATGGATCGTCCAATATAAAGTTCAGCATTCAGATGCCATTGAATACGTCATCAATTGCTTCTCTTCTTACCGTCGTCTTCTTCGTTTTTCGCTCATACCAAACCTCCTTCTCTCTCTCTCTCTCCCTCTCTCTCTCTCTCTCTCTCTCTCTCTCTCTCTCTCGTTTTTAATCGTTTCCTTTCTCTCTTTTCCGTACTATCAGTCCCCATCGACACTGTTGTCTAGACCAATGTTTGCCAAACCTTTTTTTCCTCGATTACCACCGTCTAAGAATAAATATTTCATCAGCACGCCGAAGAAAGTTGGCCCAAAACTGATGCACCGAAAATAAAATTTTAATATTCTTTTTTTAAAAATTTAAGCATTTATTTTATAACAGAAAAAAAATAACTGTACAAAAGTACCCGAAAAGTACTTGATACTTCAATACAAAAATAATCAATGTGAAGAATGGGCCTGATATGAATTTCAGCGTCGGAGGAATCAACCTGTATTTTTGTCCCTTGCCCCCTCAACTTCCAGCACCCTCTTCCTGAATCTTCCAACGCCCCAGGGCAGTAGCACTCCAACGCAGTCGCATCCACTATGGAAAACCCTGCTCAAGACTTTTTTTCCAATTTGAGGACCTGATATTTTGTTTCTAATCTGGTAAAGACGTTTGTCCTTTGAGCAACCATGTCTCTAAATAATTGCTGGTTGGAGTCCAGGCTTCAAGTATACATATATTCAAGCCTTGCTCTACCTTTCTAGATTGACGCAACCCATGTGATAACTTTCATCTGCCAAGGAACCCCTGTATGAACATATTATTTGTAAAGCTGACCATACATCGATGTCTTTAAAAAGTTATGACATGAACTAAAAGTAATTACCAGTACATTCAACAGCGTTCACGAAAATAGTTTTCTACGTAATGGTATAGTTTGGTGAACATTAAACGGTACACTATTTTTTCTATCTCCTCTCGCCCGAAAGGGCATTCAATATAAAAGATACAAGATAAAAGTCACTATCCTTGAAAAAATATTGATAAGCTAAGTATACCTTTCATAAAATTGATGCTTTTTATAAACTTTATATGCTTGTATAAAACTGTAAAAGCACCCAGAGAGCGCATATCCCTGCAATCCCATTATTACAAAAATTGAACGAAAAATCAATTCAAATGGCTACGATACGGGGAAGTTAAATGTAAAAATTCCTGGATACATCTCAAAATTTAGTCAATTTTTTCTAAGCCCATGGCCTACGCTTCGACAAAGATGTTATTGGAATCCACTGAGAATTTTTGGAGATATTGTGTGATGTTTAATCGTAGGTACGTTTCAGGGGACATAATACTTCTTCTGTAGCCGATTGCCCTCCCTTCCACAACATTTATTCGAAATCCATTGAGAACTTCAAGATATATCGTGTGGATGGACAGAGAGAAATAAGTAAATACATATACCTCTCCTAACTTTGTTGGCAGTGATAAAACATATAAGAACTGAGAATTTTGTAAAACTCCAGTTCAAATCTGGAGTTAGCTTCGTTTTTCTACCATAACAATAACAATCCTCACCAAATCTATTTGTCTGTCTCGTCATTGTAAACCAAACCGATAAAATCAGTATATCCCCATCATGATTTGTAATCATATCAGCTCCCACACTGACTTTGCGAAGTTTTACATATCTACGAAATTTCAACTTAGAAATACGTAAGGGTTCATTCATTCTAATAAATAGATACATTCATACAAGAAAGAAATTTCATATCTATTTATTATACATACAATGCAAAACAAAACTTTCTGTGATCTTCTTCTGTCGAGATGGAAGAAGGATATTTCTATTCACTATATATGCAATACAAAAGTTGCTGTGATCTGCTTCAGTCGAGATAGAAGGATCTTTTTATTCACTACATATACAGTACACTATGACCCTGTAGCATCCGGGCTTGTTTCCTATAAAAACTAAAAATTATTTCGATTGTAAAAAATCACTGCCGCTGGATTTTTCCGGTTGGTGATAATCCTGATGCTTCTAGAGTCAATGTCATCAACACAGGGCCCGCTACTTGTTGTAGTTTTAAAATGGATCGAATGTAAAATCCAGACCCCCAAATTAGATAATCAAATCAAAAGCAGATTTTTTTCAGATTACACCGTAAAATTCTATTTACTCAATCGATTTTTCAATTTTTGTAATTTTGTTTTCCAGATGACAACATAATCAAAATACAATTTAATTAACGTGTTTTTTTTTTCAAATTTCGCGATATTATTGATTCACAATATTCATTCATGTATTTAAAAGGGTCTGCTTCTATACTTTATTCCTCATAAATAAAATTTTGATTCTAACGTAATCTGAAAACCATCACTTTCGACTTGAATAAAGTTAGGGGTCCGGATTATACATTTGACAGGCCCGTCACTAAAGGAGGGTTGCCCCTTTACTGGAAATCACTCTCCTATCCCGGTGAATGTGTAGTGAATTAATTGTTGCCAATACTGCGTTTTTAACCACTTAAAGTATCTTTTTGGGTTATTTTGGCATTTTTGGCGTTCTTTGCCCTTTTTTTTTTAATTTAGAGTTCTTTCTACTCGTGGCCCCTCGGACTTGATGGATGCCAACACCACATATTTGCTGTATCCTGGCGACGGGCCTGGCATTCAAAAATGAAAAAAAAAACTCAGAGGAAACATAAGTCAGGTGATTTTTTTTTACACACATGTATGAAAAATTCGCAGAACCCCTGGTAACCTAGGATTCTGCGGAAGCCCGATTAAGAAAGACTTGAATAGACCCGTGGCAAGTCTTTGTGGGTAAGTACCATCTGAGCTGAGGCAGGGGATAAAAATATCAATCTGCTTCTTCTACGTTATACCGTAAACATATCAGCATCAGACGCAAAATACCTCGGGCCTTGACTTCCTCGCTTTCTTTCATCGTTTCCATATACAGGCAACCCATTATTTATCTCCCCTATCACTCTCTCTCTCTCTCTTTTCCCCTGTCTCTCCCCCATCTCTCTCCTCCCGTCCTCTGTCTCTCTTTCTGTCTGTCTGTCTCTCCCCTCTCTCTATCTCTCTCTATCTCTCTGAGTGCGTATGTGTGAATATGTGCGCGTATCCCCCTCTCTAAATCACACAGTCGGGTGCCGAAGCTGAACGAACCTGGAATAAGTACTCTCTACTTACGTTTTCGTATTTACCTCATCGCTTATTCTTTCTTCTACCCCATACCTACCAAGCGTAGTTTATGCCCAACCAGCGGCAGATTTACTTACCAACTGACGTACGTACTACTGACTTTGATACAAACAAAGTAGGATTCTAAGCAACCCAATAATTTGGTACATCTAATGGTGGAAGAAGTAACATTAAAGGCATAGGTAGCCATTACAGTCATGGTGGTTATGTTTAAAGAGGAAGCCATGTTTATCACTTTACTAAAACATGCTGCGCTTCAGCTGAATTACCCATCAACACCGGGTTAAATATTAAAGGGGTAAAAAATGGGACTAACGTTTTCAAACTTCAAACATTTCACTTCTGACCCCTTAAAACATGTATGGGCAACCACAGGCCTGCGAGCTAGAGTTAGCCCGCAGTAATATTTTTGTAACCTGCGGACGATCTAGTTGTTTATTTAGAATCCGGTACAATTCTTCTGAGAGGGTCAATTTTATGATTTTTTTCATGAGAATTACCGTTGTTTTGGCTTCACAAATAAATGATATAATAATTGTAATTCATGCACACCATCACTGTCAATAATTGAACTACGGTAGCGTTAAAATTTGAAGTTGTGTAAAAAGATTCCTTCGAATAATAAAAATGGTCAGAATAAATTCTATCTATGTCATCACTGGCGTTTTCCACTGGAACGTATCTATAATAGAGTTAAAATCATCTAAAAATATCTCCAGAATTTAGATGTCATTAATAAACCCAACGATATTTGTCTAAACTGGAAATTTACTTTTCGTTATACGATAGACATTTTTGAAGAGAATGTGTGTCCCGAATGGAGATGAAAAAATGTTTCATGTGGCCCATTAAGATAACAAAAAGTTGCTCATACCTATCTGAAATGGAAAAAAGTTTCCCTCCACGTTTGACCCATTAAAGGTGCAAAAAATTTCTCTTCATTTTTGACCACCATTAAATGAGGGAAAGATAGCCTCCCTTTACTTTCAGTCCCTCAAAGAGAAAAAGGTTCCTGCTTCACTTTTGTCCCCTTGAACAGGAATAAAGTTCCCTTCGATTTTTGCCCCCTTGAAGAATTATCCATAAACAAATAAGATTTGTATATGTACAAATGTATATTGAGTGGAAAGTAAGGTTCCTGTTTAGCATCATAGTTACCTTGTAAATAGAATCCCCCCTCGAAGAACTTGTTCTTTAAAACCCTTCCCCTGGGTCCATTGAGTATGCATACCAAATTTGGTTGGGCTGTGACAATGTTTAAGTGGTTTCTATAGCGTGACAGATTAACAGATAGACAGTGTGACACCTCTTACTTATATATACAGATATATACAGACAGCCATGGCAGTCATTATTCCTGTTTGCGAGACTAACCACTGCTCAGCGGTTAGGCACCCACTGATATTTACTAAGTTTAGCTTAGTAAAGGCTGATGTGAAGTAGGTGCGGGGGTAGGAGATAGTGTTACGTTAATCTTTCAAGTGGGTAGGGCCTGCCTGCGGGGCCAGATTAGCCTATAGGCAAACTATGCTATGACGTAGGGCCCAAGATATAGAGGGGCCCACATGTAATTTGTAATATAGAGCCTTATCACTATTCTTTTGGAAAGAAAGACTAATTAAAATAATTACTTAATACATTTAGTGCGTGAATATATAAACCTATTCTGTTCAACAATGGCTCGGAAACAATTGAATGCTTTAGTTTTGATATCAATTGAAAAAGATGTCACTTCCTCAATGGTCATAATTGAACGGTTTTCTTACAATAAGTCCCGACAAAAGTCTGTATTATAGATATTTGTACGTATCTTATTATTATGCTTATAATTCGATATAAATTTATCTGTCAATAAACTATTTTTCTACGTTTATATTTCAATACAAACTCACTGTTTAGATCTCATATGATTCCAATATGGTGGGCCCCAAAATTCGGAGGGCGTGTTGCAGTTTTAATTCGCATCTGCCCGCTTGCCTAAAAAGCAGCATTCGAAATTTTGGCTTTGCCTGGACACGAACAATAATCTCTCGTGATGGAAAGTGGGGTAGAGGTTTGTTTTATGTAAATGAAATGGTGATATTGATGATTTTATTGCAGAGGTGACGGTGGATGGTTGAGAGGAGAATGGTTATATTTACTATGAAACGGACCAGAAAGATGGTGTTTAAAAGAAAAGGAAAAAAAGAAAGGTAGACGGATTGATAAATAGAAGGAAAGAAGAGAGAAAGAAAGAACATATGTGGAAAAAAGAAAGGAAAGAAGGGAGGAAGAGAAAGAAGAAGGAGGGAAGAAAGGAACCAAAAAGAAAGAAAGAAAAGATCTGGATGAAAGAAAGAAAGAAAGAAAGAAAGAAAGAAAGAAAGAAAGAAAGAAAGAAAGAAAGGGACGTAAGAAGGAGGGAAGGGAGAAAGAATGGAAAAAAAGAAATAAAGAAAGGAAGGAGGGAGGGAAGAAAGGGTGGAAGAGAGAAAACATAAAGAAAAGAAGAACAGATCTGAAAGGAAGAACGAAGGAAACAAAGGAAGGAAGGAAAGAAGGTAGCTAGGAAGAGGGGAGGGGGGAACAAAGAAACCAAAAAGAAAGAAAGTAAGAAAGAAAGAAAAGAAGAACAGACCAGAAAGAAAGAAAGAAAGAAAGAAAAGAAGAACGGATCAGAGAGAAAGGAAGAAAGAAAGTAAGAAAGAAAGAAAGGCAGGAAAGAGGGATAAAACCCTTTCTTTCCAGTAGAATTTTCAATCCAATCTCCGTTAAAACATCAGAAACAAAAATAATGATCGTATCAAAAAATAAATCAAAATAATGCAGTAATTATATATATATATATATATATATATATATATATATATATATATATATGGAGCGAGTATAAACACAGTATTGTATGTTTTCTTTCTTTATTAATTCCTTTCTTACGCAGTTGGAAAAAAAACAACAGATTTTAAAATATGACAAAAAAAAGGAAAAAGAAAATGATCAAAAAGAAAAATGAAACCGAAAGAAAGGAAAGATATTTAGGAGAAAAAGCAGAGTTGCCAAGTATGGTTTGTTATTCATAGCTAAAACTGTCTTTAAAAATGGCTAAAATCTGCCAATTTTGTACTTATACAACTACAAATATCATATATATTGATGTAAAGTCCGTCTCTCAAATGAAATAACTATACACTAAGACTTAAGAACAAATTAAGATGAAAGATTGTACATTTACTTTTATTAAACTTACTAATTACCGTATTTACTCGTAAAATGCGAGAAGTATAATTTAACAAAGACGGAATGTGTCCACGTGCCTCTGAAAATGGAAACCGCCGATAAAGAGGCCAGTGAAAGAGAAACCGCGGATAAGTACCAGAAGGGGAACTATAGATTATTTAATTTATCTAAAAAAAAACAAACGATTTTTCATTTACAATCCCATGCTTGCAAACGCTGATGACGTAATTTTATATATATCACAAGAATCGATTAAAAAAAAAAGTGATTGATGGCGTCAGTTAAGTGGGGACGGGAGAACCTTCTTATAGAGAAGGGTTGGGGGTAGCATTATACTCGAGGGTAAAGAGAAACTTCGATTATCCGAATGAGACGGGCAGAGAGTATCTAGTTCGGATAATTGATTGATTGTTCGGATAATGGACCTGATCATAAAAAGGACACCGTACTGAACATAATAATTGGACCTTCAAATTTTGTTCGTATAATCCGAAATTCGGATTACCGAGGTTTGAACCGTTGATAAATTACCGATTTTTGGCTTCGATAAGTAAGGGTCGAATTTTATTCGAGATCGAATTGTAATTGAGTGAAAAAATTTTAATGGCCAAATTTTCGGCCGAATTGAGAGAAAAACCCCAGCCAGATCTAGCCAGAAAATGGCCAGTTCAGCAACCAGAGGGGAAAAACCTGAGATGATGTGGGTCACATATGAAGAAATTTGGGGGTCAGTAATTCGATCTGCCGCTGGGTATCAAAACTCCTGATTCTGCATTTGGTTGTCATGGCAAAAAAAGCCCGGTTACCGTTTGACAGCCAGCTGCCTGATACTTTCTTACTTACCTAGGCTCCTCAGGTAAGTGTAAGGTAAGGTGGTGTAAGTGTTTGTTGTGGGCGGTGGAGGTGGATCGGGAGAATACACGGGGGAAGGTGCGCTGTTTCTAAGAAAACGAGCTCACAGTATAGACATTGAAACTAAATCATACCAAAACGCAAATATGTGTTTGCGTGTGTGCAATGAAGTTGGTTTATGGCTCATATGTCGAGATGGGCAACGAAATGATATAAGCAGACTGGAATTTATTAAAACATTGACAGATATGTTCATGAGTTTATTCACAGAAGACACTCGAGTGACGAATAAACACAGACAGACAGACAGACAGATAGACATGGATTAACTGAGAAAGATGGCAGCTAGTTTCAATCCTCCTCATCATCAGTCTTTTAACATTCGTCGTTGGACATAGACCTTCCCCAGGATTCGCTATATTTCTCTTTCATGGACAGTTTATCTCCCCATCTTGAATTCTACCGGCCTCGGTTTTGCATGTGATCTCTGGGGATCCATGTTCTGAGACGTGATGTCCATCGGTTGTCTTTCATTCTTGCAACATGAGTTTTTTAATAGTTTCTATGATGTCACGGACACCCGTTTTCTTCCTTATATACTGTGCTGTCTTGTAATCTCTCCATGTAAGGTTGAGATTGTCTCATGCGCACGTTGAATGCTTCTCAGTTTGTAGGTCTGTCTCTTGGTTAGGTTCCATGTTTCAGCTCCATAAGTGACTAGTGGGAGGATGCATTGGTTGTATACTCTTCTTTTTATGATCATTGGGATCATCTGGTTCTTGAACGTTGAGCTTGCTCTGCCGAAGGCTTGCCATCCCAAAGTGATTCTTCGCTTGATTTCCTCCTCTTTTGAGAATCTCATGGAGATTCGTTGTCCAAGGTAGATATAGTGGTCTACCTTGCAGGTTTTTGCATCTTCTATCTTGATAGTCATGTTTTTATTCTCAACATGATTATTGCACATGATTTTCGTTTTACGTAAGTTCATGTGTAGGCTGACTTTTTTGCTTTCTTCGTTTAGATCATCTAGCATTAGTTGGAGGTCGTGTAGGTTCTCTGCTCTCAATAAATTGATGCAAATGAAAAATATTGAAAGTGAAGTCAGAGAGTAATACGGTTTAATATCACCTAATTTTAGGTCTTGTTTGTTGAGTACTCAACACAGCCAAAAAGTAAATAGATATTCTTCCACGTGAATAGGCTTTCATCCTTCAAATTATGATAGTATTTCCTTTTTCAGATACTATGTGGATCTTGGGAGATCACATGCGAAACCGAGGCCGACAGAATACAAGATGGAGAGATGAACTAGACCAATTCAGAAAATACTGGCTCTGTGACGCCCACGATAGAGAATTGTGGCGAATCCTAGGGAAGGTCTATGTCCAACGACGGATGTTAAAAGAATGATGATGATGATGATGATGATGATAGCACAACTTGAGTGACAAAACATTGTTTGCTCTGTGACTTTTGTGTAAGTAACAACGGCCATTTGAAGAATTCGCCTTGTTTATCCAAATGCGCAAGATGTCCACAAACGTCGAGATTAGTTCACCAAATTCTGATCGTTCAGTTTCGACCTTTACGATGCTCACCATTCGGGAAGGCCACTGGAGCTGGGTGCATTCGGTTGTTGAGGTAGATCCTTGTCAAACCATTAAAAAATCATCTGAAAAACTGAATTCAACATGGTCTGCTATAAAAGGGCATCTTCAACGGGTCTGGAACGTCAACAGATGAAGAGTTTGAGTCCCTCACGAACTTGCTGCGGAAAATATAGCCTAGCATTCAGCGAGTTGCAGCATTTTGCAGACCAAGCAACAAGGAACCGCTTCTCCATCAAATTGTTTTGTATGGACTAGAAATGGGTTCTGTATGCCAACAGAAAACGAATGAACCAATGGCTCCAGATCGGACACTAGTTCCTAAGCAAGAATTTTGTTGATGTCAAACGCGAGCCATCTTTCTTCGCATCACAGTCAGATTCGAAAAGTTGTTTTCAAGGTGGGCAATTGTGTTGAGTAACGTGGTGATATGTCATTGATAAACTATATATGTTTCCTAATAAAAGATGTTTGACATGATTACTTTTCGATGCACCTAAATACCTTCCTGGCATATTTTTTAAATTGAAAGATGAAACGGTTGTTGTGAGTCAATTGTTCCGTTGGCAGCATGGCCGACTACGGCTTTGAAATTACTGAACAAATTTTGTAAAAAAAAACAAGCAAACCATACCTAGAAAACAACAACAACAACAACAACAACAACAACAACAACAACAACAACAACAACAACAATAATAATAATAATAATAATAATAATAATAATAATAATAATAATAATAATAATAATTGCGTGAAACTGTAAACTGCAATATTACTGTGGCTCATGAAAACTCGGAAAGAAGGGCTGGAGACTTGAGGAGACTTGCTGTCACTCAAACTCCACATGTAACCACCTGGTAACTGGTGAGAGATTGCAATAATAATAATAATAATAATAGTAATAATAATAATAATAATAATGAATTGTGCAAATTGCTGGTAATATTTTTACGATTTTATCTTTAAAAATCCATAACGTTCTTCATCTTCATCAATTTACTGATGTAGTTTCGGGGGATTTTTTTCGATTTTGGTTTACAACGTTTCAGAATTTGCCCCCTCTCTTACCGCAGGGCTACCCAGTGTTGCCCACAAAAAAAAACTTCAAATATAACAACACCTTTTCATTCGTCTTATTAATTGGTAAGTTTCACCCTAGATTGACATAACCCTAAATTAGCACATTGGCACCTTGGAGGTCAGCGTCCCTACCCCAAGTTAATCCTGGGGTTAAGTTAGCTTCGCAGGCAAAAATGCAGTCGTTTGGCCGGCTATAAAAACATAGTTGCAAACGAACAGTCGTTGTCTTTAAAGTATTAGATTACGGGTAGTAGTTCGAGCAGCATCATTCCAAGATGTGTCTTTAGAGACCTGACAACAGAACCACTGATATTAGAATGCAGAAGTAACAGATTATTGGTAGAGCTTCTTCTTCTTCTTCTTCTTCTTCTTCTTCTTCTTCTTCTTCTTTTTCTTCTTCTTCTTCTTCTTCTTCTTCTTCTTCTTCTTCTTCTTCTTCTTCTTCTAATTCTTCTTCTATTTCTTTTTCTTCTTCTAATTCTTCTTCTAATTCTTTTTCTAATTCTTCTTCTCTTTCTTCTTCTATTTCTTTTTCTTCTTCTAATTCTTCTTCTCTTCTTTTTCTTCTTCTTTTTTTCTTCTTTCTCTTCTTCTAATTATTTTTCCTTTTCTCTCTCTCCTCTTCTAATTCTCTTTCTTCTTCTCTTCCTTTTTCTGATTCTTTTTCCCCTTCTCTTTCTTAGTCTATTTCTTCTTCTATTTCTTCTTTTAATTCTTCTTCTTTTTCTATTTCTTCTTCTAATTCTACTTCTTCTAATTCTACTTCTTCTCCTTCTTCTACTCTCTTTTTCATCCTTATAATTCTTCTTCTTCTCCTTCTTCCTCTTCTGGTTCTTCAAATTCCTCTTCAAATTCTTCAAATTTTTCTCCTTCACAGCTTCTCGTAGATAACCACGAATGATGGCGAATTATCCTCTTCTTTAAACTCCACTGTTCTCCCTTTCTCTCTCTCACTCCTCGTTATCACCTCTCTTCACTCCCATTTATTTTCTCCCTTTTCCCTCTATCTCCTCATCCCTTCACTTTCTTTTATTCTTGACTAATTGTATACTATTACAATCTTTTAATATCTTCACAAGGGGGATTCTTGTTCTCCTATGAAAATATCAAAGACAAATACTTCGCAAAAAAATATCCAACCTACGCCTAAGTCTTTGATATAAGAAGGAGTAGTAAGCGTATGACTTGACAGATACCAAAAGGAGGAATTGATAACGATAAAGAAGAGGAGGGAAAAGAAGTGATCGCATTAAAGAGGACGAAAGAGAAAGAGGTTAGTCAGGGGAGGAAGGTAGTAGGAAGAAAGAGGGGTCAACAATGGTGGCAAAGGAATTTCTCAATCGAGAATTGCTGCAGCAGTAGCCGCAGTCTTTTAAACGACCGTCGATGGACCTAGATCTCTTCCAAGATTCACCAGACTTCTCGATCGTGGGCGTTGCAGAGCCAGTAATTTCTGAACCTGACTGATTCGCCACGCCGTCTCTTTTTTTTTTTTGTCGGCCACAAATTTGCGTGTGATCTCTAGGGATCCATGTTGTGAGGCGTAATATGTAGCGGTTGTCTGATATTCTTGACTAGCCCATTGCCGTTTGAGTTTTCTCATATTTTATATGATGTCACTGATCTGCGATGGTTTTCTTATACACTGTGTTGCCTTGTACAAGTCGCCTGCAAATAAAAATAAAAAAAGAAATATAGAAATCTAAACAAAAAGTCTTGAAAAAGGAATGCTATTATCCACACTATCCTCCTGAATATTACCAGGAAATTTGTTGACATCAAAAAACCGTGTATGCACGTGTGCATGGGAGCTCCTGGTCATACTTTTAAAGATGTAATCATGGAAGTTTTCATGAGTATACCACTATGCACATTCTAAAAAACGATATAGCTTTCTTTCTTTCTTTCTCCCCCCCCCCTCCACCCTTCAAAAATCTGCTTTTGGGGGGTCTTTGTGATCATATTTGGACCAGCAATGCTCAAATCTTGGGGTGGTATTATCTTAAAAATCATTTTAGATAAAATAACTTTTTTTTTTTTTTTAAAAAGATGATTTTAGATAAAAGATTTATTTGATAAGCTTTGATAATTAGTTTTGATGCATGCGTGGGCTATGGCGATTCACTTAGGCGAGGTACAGATATTTTTAGTTAACTTATCTTTAACATAATTGGTAATCCTAATTTGAACGAAGGACAATTTGACACAAAGCTATGTTTGTAGAATAGCTTCTCAGGATCGAACTCACAGACGATTACTTCCTTGGCCAGATTGGTTTCCACTGCACAAATTCTGATATTGAAAGGTCTGTTTAGTCACACCAATAGAAATCGTCACGTGGACAACCTATATTGGTAGCATACTATGTTGAGGGTGATCAAATAAAAAGGAAGAGGCGATCAATGTTCCTCTGGCTTTTTGCTATGCAGTGATCACTAAAAAAAAGTCTGAATTTAAAGGAAAAAACAGGCGTGAATGCTGCAAGACACAAACTAAGGGGCCAATTTAGCATAAAATTAATTTATAGATTGAACTCTTAAAACACTCTTTTGGGATGTTGGGGTTATAAAACAAGACCAACTCATAAACTAAAGAAACCTATGTTTACAGTTTTGGCTGAAAGTTTCTAATATTTCCTAACCCTTTCCAGGCTAAATTCATATCTAAATTTTACTAAAATTCAAATTCAATTTGTGAGCTATTTGCAAAATTTAACTTCTCTTCATTATATAAATATCATGGTTTCTCAACCTTTTTGGAGTCACCACCCACTTTCACATGGAAGATTATTCCAACACCCACCTATATAGTAAATGATGCTGAAATATTCTTAGTACTTGAAGGACAATAAAAAAAGAACAGTTTTTGCTGCTTTTTCAATGAAAATGAATTAAAGTAATATCATCAAATGTTTCGCACTCACGCACCATTTTTAGATAGCATCAATACGATCCTTGTGTCTGGCGAGACGCGGCTAGTGCAGACACATTGGGTTTATATAATGTGAGATATTACTGTGCCGATTGGTCAATTATTAATAGAAAATGCTACTGGTCTTATCTTTTTATTGACGATTACAGACTTTAATACTCAAAATTCTATACCGCACATTAAATCTTCAAAACACCCACCATTTACTGCACAGTTGTTTACTTGCACACCTAAAAGTTAAAATCGCCCGATTGTAGGCGATATCGCTTACGTTGAGAAATTCTGATGTATTTATCTGGTAGAATTATCTCCAGGCTCAATAGTAGAGGCATTCTTACTCATGAAATTTGATCATATCGTTAATTTTGAAGCTCCTCACCAGATGTAGCTGTATACAAATGCATATATTTAGCCGGCCAGATCTTGTCGACCCATCCATTGAAAACACATTTAACCCTTTCATTTCCACTCTACTATTTAAAGAAAATGCTTTTAAAATACGATTATGTTAGAGTGGAATCGTTTTAATTATAGATTATTACTCTACTGTACCTTGTATCTGTCCAAGCTACTATATATACGAAATCTTTATTATCAATGGACTTTATGTAGGCGTAACCGAGATTGTGGCTGATAAATTGATGCCCCCTGCCTCCTTGTGTCAGCTTTGTATTTTGTAGGTAAATCAATGATATTATCTTTGTCGTCAATTTTATATTAATATCCTTGAGTAACAAATCGTTGATTAAAGTTAGTTATTTACAGTCGACTGTATGATAAATCGTGTTTAATCTTGATAATTCTGCAACTGGTATTTAATCATTCTGCATTCTATACAGAATATATGCAAATTTCTGCTGGTATATATTATCAATGACAATGCACAACGAAACTACTTGCAGTGCATTTACCAAAAATGGAACGATTCAAAGAACATATTTCCTATATCTTTTCTAGTGCAGAATAATTCCAAATGTCTTATTCCACGTATATGTCCTGTAAGTAGCCAAATTTGTACATTGTAGCCAGTGAACAGAATCAAGGTGAACCTGAAAAACAGTTCTTATCTCTCTTTATGACCAAGGCCTCTTTTAATCCTTCTGGAAATTCCGACCATAAAGAGGTTTTCAGTTAGTATAGCTACTGAATATGCACCAGAGAAAGACTCAAAGCAACAGTCGAAGTGTATTTATAGCTTTAATTTAATTCTGTTAAAGCACAAAAAATTTTTTTTTTCCAAAATGTGGATTAATGGGCTTGTGACGAACAAACTAACTGGGACTAACTTACAGATTATAATGCCCGCCTCTGCACAAAGAACGCGTGTTCAAAATACTTTTTTTGTGTGAAGCCGAATTTATTCAAAATAATAAACAGGGATCCCTAGATTAAGAGAATGGTTTCGAATTCTGACCTTAAACAGGATTCAAACAGAGATAGGTGTTCTTTATAAAGAATATCAGTTTCGGGTAATGAAATTTCAACGTATTTAAAACATATTTGTCAATATGGAAAGGGTTACACGACGTGTGCTCTTGAAATAACGCACACCCTAACTGCTTATTTTAATTATCTCGCCTTAAACCATAATTCATCCAGTGCCATTGTGCATTGCGAACTCTGCATATCTGGCAAAATATTTCATAACAGGAGACAGAAAAATTAGTCTGCCATTATGATATATGGTTATATTATTGAATGAATTAAATGATATCAAATTGATATCTATGATGAATTCCTTGGTGGATGTGCGGAGCACAACTCACACACTCAAAATAAATGTTCCTGATATACACACTCACTCACACACATACACAGGCACACACACACACACACACATATATATATATATATATATTAGATGCAAGAATTTGATCTATATCAATAGTTTACGCTTGATTCGCTATATTTAGCTCATCAGACAGTGTAACTGGACTTTCAATTTGCTTATATACAAGAATGAATACATATATACATATATATATATATACATATATATATATATACATATATATATATATACATATATATATATATATATATACATATATATATATATATATATATATATATATATATATATATATATATATATATATATATATTGTAGAGGGCTTTACAGCTATAAACAATGTGCATGCGTGTGTCTGGGAGCTAAATCTATTAGATATATTAAAAGAAACTTTTCAAAAAATTTATGTCATTCCAGTCAATCATTTCTCAATATCTGTTAATTTAATTCATGTTTTTTTCTGTTTAGCACAGAACTAGATATTATGGCACTATGTGCGAATCTTTCTTGTTGGGATCATCAGATGTTTACCATGCAACTGTTTCCAGAATTCAAAAATAAAAGCGCTGAATCAACATGCCTCCCAGCTGTGGTGATCAACCACTACCTCCTGTTAAGTTATATATATATATATATATATATATATATATATATATATATATATATATATATATATATATATATATATATATATATATATATATATATATATTTATATATGCGTGTGTATATATTGAACGGAAAGTAAGGGTTCAGTTTTGCATTCTAATCACATTTTAAATAGAGACCCCTTTAAAACTTTTAAGAATGCTTTTTTCTCAATTTTTTTTAATTTAGGAAAAGTCTTTTTTACTTTTGATCTCTTAAGGGATGTGTTTCCCTTCACCTTACACCCCTTGAATGATTATAAATAAACTCATAAAATAAGAAGATATATATATGTGAGGGAAGGAGGTTCCACTAGCTTAATAATTACATTGCAAATATAACCTCCCTCTAAAACCCTTCAAAATGTTTTTTCTCGAAACTTTTTTGTTTTAAAACCTCTCCCTGTTCCATTGAGTAAGCAGGCCAAATTTAGTTAATCTACACTAATGTTTAGTTAGGGGATACTGGGAACGGTTGCAACAAGTCTTGTTCCTCCAATCAGAAATATGCTAGAGTAATTATACTAATACTTCACATGCACAGTTAAACACACCAACCAAGAGGACAGAAAACACATTCAACGTCTCTTGCTGTCTTCATTGAAAGATAAACGTGTTTTGGAGGTATGAGAGAAATTCTCTTTTCATGAGCTGTATTTTGTCATACTTACCTGACTGTTTGCATGAATTAATCAAAATTTGTTTAGTTTGACTCATCGTTTTGTTGACTTCTGAGAGACATAGCATGTGTCAAAGTGAGTGCATCTCGCTGGCACATGGTGTCCTGTTATGCTTTATAAGTTTGGGGACGTGTGCAACAAGTTTTAAAAAACTTATCAGCTGTGTCATTTCGAGATGTCTGTGCACGTTTCAGGAAACCCAAAGTTGCAGTTTACATTCACTGGAGTGTTACAAAACAGTTGCAGTTTTGTACTATCAATACATGTTTTTATATTGCAAATTGTTCCATTCTTCCTTTCTAAAACTGAAATATGCACTTAGACTCAAGTTGGACCGAGGTTCTATACATAAACAAACAAAACTCAATAACTAGATAAATAATACTATATTTTTATAAATCGATACATATTCTCAGAATACCATACCCATCGAGACAAAAAGCAAAAATGACTTAATGAAATATAACATATTCTTAACAAGTTGCAACTGTCCCTGATAAGTGTTGCAACTGTTCCCAGAGTTGGAGTCAGTTACATCATCTGACTTCTTCCATTCAAAAGATATTCTGAATGATATGTCATGTGTAATAATCTTTAAATGGTATGAGTAATTAACCGACAGATGTGAGTTTAATACATAAAAATGTGGCTGGTTTTGTCCAAATAGTATCTGAGTAACTGAAAAAAATGTAAAAAGTGTTTCAACCGTCCTCAATCACCGCTACTTTTTATAGCGTGACAGACAAACACACATCTCTCACAGTGGATCAGAAAAATTCAGTCCTGGGTAGAAGCCAATTCTATTAATATATTTGGATTAAAAATGGGAAGATCAACTCTGTTGGTTTTGAAATGGGTTTCTCAAAGATAAGAAAGTATTATCTCTCGAAGTTAGCAACTGGCAGGCATTTTTCTTCTTCAGATTCACTGTGCCCCATTCCCAGAACACCAAGGCACAGTTAATTAGCATAAAGGGCACAGAGGATCAATATAAGACTGGATGATTTGAAGAAATTCCTGAGTGGAACCAACCATTTTATGAAAATATTGTCGAATAGTCGGCTAGGTTGCAAAAAGTGATCAAGAAAATCTCTCAAACTTTCATTTACAAAGCAAAAGTTAGGCTCATTAAAGGGACTAAAAGTACTCAGAGAGTGCATACCTTTGTCAGTTCTATTGTCTGGGGAAGTAATGGTGCATGAATATATCCACGATTTTAATCACATCTCCCATGGCATATTAGCCATCCTTTCATTTAAATTCATTGAGAACTTGTCGGAATATCATGTGGCCAGACCTGAAATTTTGGTGATATATTGTGGTTTGGCGATATCACAACGACATAGAGCTGGTAATATTGCATAGATCCAGGCTAAAATTTAATCACCTCTTTCGAAGCCTAATATACAGCCTTCCCTCACATACCCCCAAAATTTATCGAGAACTTTTAGAGATATCATGTGGACGAACATGAGCGTATTCATACATGTATGTGAACGCAAAAATATCTCTCAATCAAGATAAAGTTCATGAACCACTCTTTTCTTTAACCCATAGCCCAGCCTGCAACAAGATTTAATTTAAATCTATTTAATACTTTCGGTGATATCGTGTAGGCAGAAGTGACGCAGTGAGAGTACTTCTGAATATTATTTTTGGTTTAGAATTGGGTCTTTTACCTTACACACAGTACAACAATGCTCAATTTGGCAAATCTTTCACGAAAAAGGTAGCGGAAGTGTGAACTTGAGATGATGAAGTAGCCGCCATAACGTTGCATATTCGCATTCGTAGAAAATCATTGTGATTCACTGTGCCCCGTGATCCACTATGTCCCCGTGATCCACAGTGTCCTGATTTCGTTACACGTGTGAGCAGGATAGGGGAATTTTTTAAAGGGGAGATTTTAAATATAATCTATTCAAAACTGTGGAATATCTTTGGACGTAATGAACAGTGGTGGAAATGTATGTTGAAGATAAGTAGAAGGGCGGCCTTCCTTACTTTCCAGTTTTTACGGGGGTTGGAGGATTATAGCGTCTATCCACTCCTTTCCTCCCCGACCTTAGCGTACCCCCAGTTTCTAAAACTCACTTCCATCATTGGTAAGAAAACGTATTCTTTACCGCAAGCAATCACTGAACTAAAAGGAAACTTTCTGGACATTTTTACCGAAGTTTAAATCGTGAAATATACTTGTTGTTTGTGAATATTTTATTTTTATTTTAAATGGCTTTTTGTGTGAAAGACGCTGTTCAAAACACTGGGAGATTGATCGAATGAAGTAATAAGTCCAGGAAGTTTTTAGCCAAGCTTAGTCAAATGAAGTAATGAGTCAAGAAAGTTCTTAGTTGAGCTAAGTCGAATAAAGTGATGAGTCCGGAAAGTTCTTCGTTGAGCGAGGTCGAATAAAGTGATGAGTCCGGAAAGTTCTTCGTTGAGCTAGGTCGAATAAAGTAATAAGTCCAGAAAGTTCTAAGCTGAGCTTAGTTGAATAAAATAATGAGTCCAGAAAGTTCTTACCAAGGCTGTGCAATAGAGTGAAAAAGATACCAGTAACAAAAGTAATGAGAACCGACTTATATCGTACAAGAGAACTGAAGAGATGAAAAATTGTTGAGAAGACACTACTCTTGAAGAATGTGCCCAGGGGAGGCGACCACTCCCATTCCCTCTCCCTGTAGCTACGCTACTGCAGTTTGCGTAGGCATCACTAGTAACTTTATGTCATATATCGACAGGTAAAACCTGCTTGCACAGGTGTAGGGTGGTCTGCGGGAATAATACGTTACACGTTACTATATTTACCTCTGGTGATATCTAAACTCCCTCACAATCATTCTGAGAAATACAAAAACATTTCTTTTGGCAGAGAAGGTTGCATCATATCATATTTCTAGTCATATTTCACGGACTGTAAAAGAGAAAGGGGGGGAATACGAATAACTGAAACGAAACCACTTAAATGCGTGGAAAACAATTACAAACAAATAACGCTAAATATATCACCACTAGTTTACTCGTGAAGTCAAGAATGGCATAATATACAATATAAATAAAATAACGAATGATAATAGTTATATAAATAAATAGTAATACAAATGATTTTCTGACTAAAATAATTGGCGTGTATGCAAATTTATTTTCTGGTTGTTTGCGCATTGATTTACCTTCCTATCGTAATATAACAAAGAAAATTGTGTCATAGAAACTCATGGCTTTATTTGCAAGAAAGGCTGGCAATCGGTGGACATCATGACTCACAACATGGATCCCCAGAGATCAAATACAGAAACGAGGCCGACTGAATATGCGGTGGCGAGACGAATCGGACAGCTTCAGAAAAGATTAGCTCTGCAACGCCTACGATTGAGAGAAGCCGCGAACATTGGGGAAGATCTATGTCCACCGACGGACGATAAAAGACTGATGATGATGATGATGATGATGATGATGATGATGATGATGATGATGATGGTGGTGGTGGTGGTGGTGGTGGTGGTGATGATGATGATGATGATGATGATGATGATGAAAGTATGGGATTTGGAAAGAAAATTAAAACAATTAAATTACGATACTTGAGTTATTAAGTATAAATAACGTAATAAAATAGCAGTAGGCTCTTTAGTGCCGATTCCAACATGAATAACCCAGTCATTTTTTTAACAGGCGTATTCTAGTTGATAATGAATATCAATTACTTTATTACTATGAATTAAATGAAAATATAACTTATTTTATTGAAAATCATCTAAATAGCAATTTCTGGTATCTAGATGCAACCTAAAACATCTAAATCTAGATGAAAAAACATCTAAATCGGCAACACTCAATGTACTCGATATTTCGAATGCAATCATCGGTCTTAACGCTTTCACAACTAAGTATTTTGTTATTTCCCATAGAAAAAGTTTTACACGTATGCTCTTCGAAATTAACTTAATGAAACAATATATAAGTATATCATTTGAATATATGGATATTATTAAAAAATGTTACCTTTGAAATATATTATAGTAGCTTGAAATTGAATTTATGCAAATTAGCTAACTGCATCATTTTGTTTTAAAATATTATTTTTTCGGTATATTCAGTTGTGAATTTTGCCTTATTTTAAAAGCACGACAGAAAATAAAGGAAACCATATCAGTGATTATTAGAGTAGGATCAAAATGTACGATTGATAGTAAATACACGTACGCACACATATATACATGTGTGCATATACACACGCACTTATATATGAGTATCTTGAATGTATAAGGAAAGATGTCTGCATGTTTGTGTTTTTGCAAATATTTAAGTGAGTTGTGTGTCTCTCATGCTATAAAAAGTACCTAAACATGGTTGCAGTCCAAACAAATTTGGAATGCCTACTCAATGGGCCGGCTGGGTGGGGGGTTAAAACAAAAGGTTTTGAGGAAAACATTTTTGAAGAGTTTTATAGAGGGACTCTATATACAATTCGACTATAATGTCAAAGTGGGACCTCCTTTCTGCCCATATATATATATATATATATATATATATATATATATATATATATATATATATATGGTACTGATCAGGCTAGCAGTATAGCATGATATAATAATATATTACTAATATAAAGCAACTTCTGATATGTGATGGATTTATTTCATAGAGTGCTCGATATATTCAACTTTACACTATGGAAATTGAGTTGTTTTAGAGTAGAGCTGAAAATAAATAGTAGAATGTGGATTCGCTACACAAACTAGCTCATGTTTCTGCCCTCACTGGGCCTCATCAGGCGAATGAATATCTACGTTTTTGGATTCTAGTTTTGGGGAATTTGGTAAGAATCTTGTGAGTGTGGTAGTGAGTAGTAGGGGTTAATCATTTTAGTCAAGGGGTGTGAACTAGATCTAGGGGTCATCTCTGAAAGAATGCTTAGTAGTTTTCTGGGGGTTGTTCTTGACCTTTGTATTTTGGCATTGGGTTTTATTACCCGTGTTGATATCCTATGTGGCCCTAGTGGATAGTATTATTCTTAATTTGTAATTCATGATTTATTTGGGTATGTTTGGAGGTAGAAAATGGTGATAAGACGTTTTAGGGATGATGGACATGGGAGCGAATTGTCTACTTTACTTTTTTGATTTATTATTGCGTGTGTTACTGTTATTTTACATTCTTTAATAGGAATTTTGAACGATGCCTGCATTTTGATATTGTTTAATCTTTTCTATTTAGTAAACGTTCCTTTTTTTTTCTTTTTGTAATTTTAGTAAAGTCTCGTTTTATATGTTTATTTAAAGCCCAACTCTTCTCCAATGCTCACATACTTTTACCACTGGAAAAAAATTGTACAGCATGATATTTTTGTGCACTCTAACAACTAAAAAATAAAGGAATCATTGTCGGGACAATCACATGAAAATAAGCAGTAGCAGCAAAAGCAACAACAGTCTTTTAGCGTCCGTCGATAGACAAAGACCTTCCCTAAGATTCAACAGATCATGGGCGTTAAGGAGCCAATACTTTCTGAACTTATCTAGTTCGTCACACCATTTTATATTTTATAGGCCCCATTTTTGTGATCTCTGGGGATCCAAATTGCGAATCGTGACGTCTAGTGGTTTTCTGCCATTCGCGCTTACTAACGAGCCCATTGTCATTTGAGTTTTCTTATGGATATTATGATATCTCTGACTCCTGTTTCTCCCCTAATGTATCGTGTTGTCTTGTGATCTCTCCATGTTATGATGAGCATGATTCTCTCTTGTACACGTTGCATGGTTCTCAGTTAAATGGCCAGTCTTTTAGTAATGCTTCATATATCAGTCTTTTAAAGAAAGTAGCATTTTTTTTCTCCACCGAAAAATGTACTTCGAGGGATTATACTATAATACTTCCATGCTATTCACTGATTTTTTTTTAAATAAATTTTGGTTCCGTTTTGTTTGTGTAATTCATTTTCAAAAGTTATTTCGTAATAAAGTCCGTAAAACACGTAATAGATTATTTTCAGTCTTCGTTTTTTTCAATATTTAGCTACTTTTGGATTATGACAAGAGACTAATATATAGTTTCAGTACCTATTACTTTTAAAGCATTGAGTGAAGGCATACGAAAAAATAGTCCCATTTAAAGGGGCTGTGAATGAAAAAAGTTTGAGAAGCCCTGGACTACATTCTTTCCGAAATATGGCCTTGTTCCAGGGTCAGGACCGGCCGTACTTACCTGTAACACGGGCAGTCATCCAGGGTGCCAAGTGCAGGGGGTGCCTGTCATGTGTCTGAGACTTTAGGACTTTCCAAATATAAATGGAAAATTGATAGATTTAAACAGAATAAAATGATTAGAAGTCAATTTTTTTAGGAATATCAGACAGTTAAATAGTTATGTCATTGTGAAACTAAAAGGATCAATTGACATATGAAATTCCCAAGACCGACGTCAAGCTTAGTCAGACTTTGAAGGGTGCCGAAGTTCAGCTTGCCCTTAGGCTGGCTCTATCCAGGGTCAGTCTCAACCTGCAAATATCAGCTTAGAATAGTGGAATGGTTAATGTCCTTGTCTAAAAACCGTTGATAGTATGTTCATTCTAACAGAGGAGTCCATGAATTTGGGCTTCTTATCTATTCTTCAATCAGGGATGAAAATCACGATTTATTTCAGATATCTTAAGTACAGGTTGTCCATAAGGTCCAACACTGGCTTTAAAATTTAGTAACTTATATAAAAGATAGGGCAATTCAGCATATATTATTCGAAAGTTCAACTCTCTCAAACCTTTATTCTTGATCCGATATTCGTTTATAGCAATTCAATGTGACAATCATTGTTGATACATTTTTAAACCTATCTTTAAAAAGATGAGAGCTTTACATGAAATTAGATGGAGGCTTGATGATTAATGGGAGGTAACTCACGGTGTTTTAAGGCAGATATACTAACATATGCTGGAATCCATCTTCATTATTATATTTGGATGGAGAATTGTAACATTATTTTCATTAAATTTGGACTAGTTTTCCCCCGAAAATTGACTGTAGGGACTGAGTCTAAAAATGTGAATCAGCTTCTGCTAATCTGTGAAAGTCTTCATGGCTGATCGGTAAAAACAGTCAGGCGTAAACTAGATTCCTTCTGACGACAAGGATGTAAGTTAGATTCTCACCGAAGGCTTACTCTTTACTTCCAAAAAATTTCGATGACGGTAAAAAAAACTAGTGAAAATTTAATTGAAATAATGTTTGAATCACCCTCATTTTCAATCATATACTTGCAGTAATCCGTGGAAATGTCACAGTTTAATTAGATATATACATTTATATACATCGATGAAATAATATTTTTTTTTAATTTCAAGGATTTATCTTTCCAATAATGTGTACTGAATAGTTCTTTCTTTTGAATACTTATAAGTTATTACATTTTAAAACCTGTGCTGGACTTTATGGACATCCTCTGAATTTCTTTGAAACGGTAATAATGATCCGATCGATTCCAAATAATCCAAATAATGAAGTTGAAGGCTCTCTCTTTCGGACTGACTATTGCTTATTGTCTAATTTGGAGGTTGCCAACATTTTCATTACCAAGGAACCCATTTATTTAAATGAATTTTCCTACGCACCCACGCTTTTTTGAGAGGTCAATCTATTCAAAAATCACGTGGGCCCTTTTGCAGATCCCTCACCAGGGGTCTGCAGACTCTAATTATTTCATGTTCTATTCTGCAACGTATACTGCCTTTTTCTATGGCCAGTTGTTTAGAAACGACGGAAAAATCTTAGGGAATTGAACTCATAGAAACGAAAATTAAATAAGAACCACTTATTCAGTTTTCCCCTGGGATCATCTGTTATTCCTTTAAAACAAGACTTCTCAAACTTTTTTCTTTTATGAGCGACCCCGTTTGCGGAGGTAGTTATTTACATGGCTCTTCGTACGTTGGATTAGTCGTAATCTAACAATAAATAAACATTGAAACAAATAAAGACAAAAAATGCCAGTCAAAAATTTCAACTTAGTTATAATCTATGAGTTTTACGACCGTTATCACAGAAAAATGACTTATGAATGAATAGCACAAAAAATAGACTTCTAAAAAATGAATTACACAATAATTTTTTTCAAATTAGCGAACTGCATCGAACCATTTTATGATTGATGCCAGAGAGAGAACATTTTTGTATAGAGATTAAAAAAACTTCAGTTGCATAATTATTCTTTGAAAAAATTATCAAATATATCTGCGACCCGCAATAATCTTAACGCGACCACTCTGGGACTCAGGAACCTGAGTTTGAGAGGCCCTGTCATATTAAGAAATTAAAAAATAAGTTTACGCCCTTATCAAAACTAGAAATGGGTTTTAGAAATTTGTGACTTGAATCTAAAAACGCGAATAACAATCATATTTGAGGATGAAAATGCACTAATGTACACGGCCTATTACGAGTGCTCGGACGCACGCACACATACACACATACGCATACATACGCACACACGCACACACACACACACGCACACACACCCGTATCAAAGCACAGTAGCCCCACGAATGGCCCGATTAACCAGCCAAGTGGACTACAGATTTTTTTCTCCTTGTGTGTCTGTGTTTTCATTTATTTGTGTGTGTGTGTGTGTGTGTGTGTGTGTGTGTGTGTGTGTGTGTGTGTGTGTGTGTGTGTGTTCCTTCTTTCTTTTTTCTTCTGTTTTGGGGGTCTCTAAGGTCATTTTGGATCAACAATACATGAATCTCGTGCAAGTATTTTTAAGATGATTTTAGATTTTAAAAAAAACTATATTACTTTTGATGATTTTAGATGGTCTTTTACAAAATTAATCATGGTACATGTGCGAGCTATGGTGATTCATTTATGCAAGGCACGGATATATTTACATGAGAATCGTTCAACTGACTCTTCCAAAATCCGATTTATAACGTATGAGTTATTCCCCTTGGATCACGCGTTGGTAAAAATGATTCACACAGTAAATACGAAGTGAGGATCTCAAATGATTTTAAGTACACGACTTAAATTGACTTCTAAAAGGAATTGTCTTAATAAACAACATCGTATTATTCTTTTACCTTCGGAAGTATATCATGTTTAATGCGTGGCGTAATATTTTAATCTTGTTGACTTAAATAAGAGAAAATATAAATTTCAATAACTAATGAAATAGTACTCTTTGTGTGTGTGTGTGTGTGTGTGTGTACGCGCGCGCACGCGTGTGTGTCAGTCTGTCCGTCTGTCTGAGAGCGCGTGTATGCGTGCGTGGGTAGAATCAGGATATCCTGATTGGAAATTTTTGCTTAAAAGAATTTCACCCACGAAGTATATATTTGTGTGTGTGTGTATGTGTGTGCACGTATGTGTGTGTTTGTATGCTTGTTTTCGTTCGTACAAATGTGCATGCACATACACAAACACACACACACACACACACACACACACACATATACATATATATATATATATGTATAAATATATATTTGTTTGTGTGTGTGTGTTTGTGTGTGTGTGTGCCTCTATTCAGGGTTGGGTACTCTTTAAGTGAGGTAACTCATCCATTGTAAGCTTGTGCAATGCTCTTCCAAAGGAGTGGAACATTCTGGTGGATGAGGAATTTCTGTGTAAATAGATATATCGCTTAAATTCAGCCTTACTGACCGTCCAGTTCCGTAGTCCAGAGGTAGGATATCGGCCTCTGGGTCTGAAGTGAAGGTTTCAATAATGGGATAATGGAAAGTCCATAGCCACTGAAGATATGTGGTACATCGAGACAGCTGTCTGTGGATGACACAATATATATATATATATATATATATATATATATATATATATATATATACAAATATATATATATATATATAGCAGGATATGGATTCGCTACTCAAACTAACTCACGTTTCTAACCTCTTCGGGCCTCATCAGGCGGATCAGATTCCAGCTCTACTCTAAAACAACTTAATTCCATGAGTTAAAAGTTGTACGTATCGAATTCTCTATGAAATAAATCCATTACATTCCAGAAGTGACTTTATATCATGTTATACTGCTAACCTGATTTGTACCAGATATACTGTGTGTATATATATATATATATATATATATATATATATATATATATATATACATGTGTGTGTGTGTATACATCAAAATTCAAATCAATAATCCAATATACGATGAATGATGGGTTTATTTCTTTAAAGAGCTATAAATACGATGAAATAATAGATTTGCTATCCAGACACGTTTGTACGTATGTCTCTGAAGCAGATAGATATTTTTCATATCCCTAATCAAAAACATTATTGAAAAGCTCTACTCAATCGCTTTTAAACTTCTTTCTTTTTCATTTTCTTTCAGTTTATGATTTTTCTATTCATAATATCCTAAGTTCCTGATTTTGTTAATTGCGTTTATGTTTTTTTTTTCTCTCCCTCTTAATTTTTAGTTTTTGCAATATCCCCTTGGTTGTGGAAATTTTGGTGGGGTTTTAAAATTGTTTCAGATAATTTATTGGCTAATCTATCTGTTGGTAGCAATCTCTTACCATTAACTCCTCTTTATTTGGTTGTTCATCTATCTCCGGGAGCGGCAGTAAGATTTCAATCTCGGTGGCTACAGCTGGTCATCATGAATTATGTTAACTATATTGGAGGGTCCCTGATTCTTCTTATCTGTCGTAAAGGTGATCCATCAGTCAAGGGGTGACCACGCAACTAGTGATAAGTTTAGTCACTGACTTTATCTCCTTCAACTTCTTAGTGCATTAAATCAAACGTACTTAAGATAATTATGAGCCAACTTTGATCTGTCTTCGAAGATTAAATTGTGCTTACAGTGATTTTGAATATGATGAATAAGGTGATCGATCTTGGTATATTTGAATTGATAGTGTGTCTATATATATATCTTTATTCGTACTGACAATAGGACGGTTCTTGATTCAGTAAATATGTCCTATTTTCATATTGATTTATTCAATCAGGTGGTCTGTCGTTGGTTATATGGAAGTAATGGGGTGATACTAGTCCTGGAAATAGATGTGTAGTTTTAAAAGTATAATTAAGTGTAGGCTGGGTTTAGTTTAGGTGTGAGTATGTAGGATACTTTGGATAAAAGTTATATTAGATTTTTTGGTAGAAGTTTTGAGCGGTGCAGAAACTTGACAGTTACTTTTTTCTTCTATTTACAACGTTTGTCTTCTTTGTAAAGGTGATGATTTCGAATTTTTCATTGAGTTTCAATATTCTGTCAAGTATGTTTTAATATCTTCCATTTCGCTGTGGGTGTAAGATTGATATTGTTTCAATATTCTGTCAAGTATGTTTTAATATCTTCCATTTCGCTGTGGGTGTAAGATTGATATTGTTTCAATATTCTGTCAAGTATGTTTTAATATCTTCCATTTCGCTGTGGGTGTAAGATTGATATTGTTTCAATATTCTGTCAAGTATGTTTTAATGTCTTCCATTTCGCTGTGGATGTAAGATTGATATTGTTTCAATATTCTGTCAAGTATGTTTTAATGTCTTCCATTTCGCTGTGGGTGTGAGATTGATATTGATATTGAGTTTCTAATGATGTGTGAATAGTAATGTAATGTTTTTGTCTTTTTCTTTCAGTTGACAAGAATAGAATATGGTTGGCTGACCTCAAATTTCAAAAACTAAAATAAAGAAAGGATAAACAAAATAAAGAAATTGAGATACTATGAATCATTAACAAACTAGGAAAACAGGAAAATGAGGTATAAGTATGAAAAGGCGGAGCTCTCCACCTAAGAATATCAACGGGAAAACACGTACCTCTAAATAAAGTTTTTGAATAGAGATAAAAAAAAATCCAACTATACGTCTGAAGAAGCCCGAGAGACAGAAACACAAGCGTGCCAGTGTAGCGAATCTATTTCCTCTTATATATATATATATATATATATATATATGTATGTATATATATATATATATATATGTATATATATATATATATATATATATATATATATATATATATATATATATATATATATATATATATAAAGAGAAAGATGAAGTGATACATACATGAATATGTATAGAATTTATCAAATTTTTACTCCTCCAACTGATAAAAACAACTTAACGAGATTTTCCTCCGAAACAATTACACCAAATTTCCCGAGTAAAGAATAAATTTATGTGATTATTAGAATCATTATTCACGTCTTAGTTAGAATTTTTCTCTTCTTTATCAAATTGGCTACTGCTCTTTATATATAGCTTTCAGATGACGGCCATCTTTAAAATCAAATATGGCCGCTCTAATGTATTTGGAGGCTGTGGTTTCTAACAAAAATGTGAAACTGTGGTCATGAATAATACGTGCAAAAAGTTTTCTCTGTCGAATCCACATCCAGCCAAAATCGGTGAAATTGACTAAATGGTTATTTAGTTTTGGTAATAAAAAATGTTCGATTTCTCTTTGATAACACAAACTTTTAATCGTAAAAACTAATTGTTTTATATCTTTGTCTTGATTGAATGATTTTTTGATCAGACTATAACTAAGTATTTTTTTATTTATATTTTCGTAAAAAATATTAAAACTACGTATTCACTCATTTTTTGTTGAGAAAAGAAGTTGGATTTCACAAAACTTTGATTACCAAAAGAAAACAGTTTTTTTATATCCTTGTTTCGATTAAGTGAACTTTCCATCAAATGAAAACTACTTATCTTTTCTTGTTTTTTTGTAAAAGAAAGTTAAAACCTTGCCAATTCAGCAATTTCAAGATAAATACGGTACCATTTTCCAATAACGATGACATTATATCCAAATGTATACACTAAAAAAAAACATTTGTATTTGACAAAAATCGAATGCGTTCTGAATTTCTGAGATGAAGAATAACCATTATTATTCACTAATCTTTTCGAATAAGTGCCTTCATATAGTTTATTGTCACAATATTTTGACTGCTGAATTCTCAGGCATTCTTCCAGTGTCTGTCGTATTCGATAACCTCCTCAGAGTTTCAAACCGAACCCTTTATTTAGTATTCGGGGGTAGAGCTGCATCATCCCGTTGTCCATTCCAGAGGTGAATATTTCGTATCGGTTATAATGGGAACTCATGTACGCGTAATTTTTTCTTTTCGTTTAAAATTCGAAAGTGCAATTTTCAGCACCAATTTGCAGGTAATGGTTTGTATAACAAATTCGGTTCAAGTATCAAGCACTCGCATGGATTTTTTTTTATCTATTTATTACCTATTTTCCAAAACATTTTCCAAAATGGCCACCATCAAAATCATGACTTTTTTTTCCAACAAGAACCTCATTATTCTCACATAATTACTACATTATATAACTGTTATTGCTATTTTTAGCAATCTCTTTTCGAAGAATCATCTGGAATTCAAATATTGGTGTTTTGAATTTTTTCAAAGATGGCTGCCAGTTCTGTGTCTTTATTGCATTACGTCTCATAGCTTATCTCCTATTGAACAAAGATTAGTGATTTCAGTCTTTGTACCAAGAAATTTGTGGTTTCCGTTCTCCAGGGCTGTCTCCGGTTTGTGCTGGTACCACTTTTCTGCATGGTAAATCCCATTCGTTTACTCAGTTCCCAGTGTATGTTGCTACTCTATCGTGTCTGTGTTTATGCTCCTTCTGAGCTAGTTGACTACATTAACTTATTATGTGGTATTATAGTCTCATCTCTTTCCTCACATAGTCGGCACTTGCTGTTTGTCTGTGTTCTGTCGATTTCTGTTTTGATATAGTTTGTTCTGATACATTTGTTATGGGCTGCCATGATGAGCGATTCTGTTTCTCTTTTCACGTTTCCTTTTCGTAGCCATGTCCATGATCTCTCGTCTGCCACGTCCTGTATCTGTCTTTTAAAATCTCTGTATAGTTTCTTCTGTTCCCACTTTTCTTTCGTTGTTTGCTGTGCTGCTCCATTATTTTCTACTTTTTGTTGTTCGTCGGGCTGCTTCGGGCACTTTTTATGATGTCTTCACTGTTTGCTTGCACACACTTTTCTAGACCTGCTTTAGCTCTCTGGACACAGTCCTCTATGCTGATGAGTCCTCTGCCGCCTTTTTTTTCTTTTGACATGCAGGCTATCCGTGTCATCTCTGGGGTGTAAGGCTTTGTGCATCGTCATAAGCT